>CAUYRT010065779.1:0-19713 GCA_963574885.1 Lepilemur ruficaudatus
AACAGGCTCATTCTGAGGGTGGGAGGGAGGGGGCCCAGGATCACACTGCGGGACACAGCAGAGCTGGCTTCCAGGACACTCTTGCCTGCTGGTGCTGCGGAGGCTGGATCCTCGCAGGTCCCAGCTCCATGGCCCTTTCTGTCCAGTGCCCCAGTGGGTGATCAGCTGCCCCAGAACCCAGACTGCTTTCTCATACCACCTGCCCTGGCCCTGGAGGTCTGATCCTTCGGGCGGTGGGGACGCCGACCCTGCTGATGGGCCTGGCGTGAGTTTAGTTCATGGCTTGTGTAGATGGCAATGCAGGGACCAGGGAGCTCACATAAGGTCCCGGCAGGAGGAGGCAGGGGGCCCTCGGTTGCTGCAGGGGATCCAGCCGCCCACCCTCCGGCCTGCCTGCTCTCATGACCCTGACAAGTCCTCCCCCAGGCCCGCTTGCAGCCAGAGCAGAGCCAGTCCCAAGTCCTTGTCTTCGGGCCAAATTAAAACAGACACAGCTGGTGGCTGTGGGCTCCCCCAGGAGCAGGGTGCTCAGGCGACCCTATCATTCCCTTTCTCCTAGACCTTCCATGGAGAAAAGGACAACGTCCTCGCAGCCCCACAGCCACCACGAATGTCCTCGGGCAGCGGGGTGGGCTCGTGGAGCCCCCGGTCCCGCTGCGGAGAGCGAGGAGGTGCAGGCCGGCCCCCGGGGCTCTGGGGACAGAAGCCCGTGTCTCAGGCTCTATTTTGAAAGCTGTCCCTTCCACAGCGGCTTTGACAAACATCGATTCGCATGAGCCAGTGTCAACAGAGGACAGTGCAGTGCTGGCCTCGACAGCCACGCTGGGGCTGGGGTGACCCGTCCCGGAGCCCATGTGGGCAGAGGGCAGCCCAGCGGGGGTGGGGCCCCTGAGCCCAGCCCCAGAAACGCGGCCTGCAGCCTGGGGGGACCCAGGCCCCCTGCTTTCCACCCCTGAGACCAATTCCTTCTGCATAGGCAGGAAGAGCACCTGGGCCCCACTTTGCAGGGTCATGGCCAAGAGTGGGAGGAAGCGCTGCCTTTCTGGAAACTTCTTTCCGGGCCAGAGGGATGCGTAAAGCCTGGGGACACTCTCCAACTTGGTGTCGGTCGTCTCTGGTGATTCCCCAGCACCTGGGTGATGTCGGATCTGGCGGCTCCTCCCTCTGAGCTGTTCCCTGCTGTTAAATCTGAAAACGGAGGGTGGCCACACCCGGCCTGGGCTGGGGCAAAGCGCCCAGCCCTCCTGCCGCAGGTGTGGCCCCGCGAGGTCGGGCCGGCGTTGGGAAGCAGCTGGCGTGTGGCACCACTACGCACTGCCCCACCCCCTGCTCACGCGTACTGCCTGGCTCCGCACACGCACGGGGTAGACGAGGAAACGGAGGTTCAGAGAGGACCAGGAAACTGCCTGAGCTGAGGGAGGCGAGGCCAGGATGCACAGCTCAGTCATCTGCAGCCCACACGCCGCCGACGGCTTCCGTGCGTGGCCATCTGCCTTCCAGAAACCCTCTGGCAGCGGGACCAGCAGATGACACGGAGGCGTTCACTCTCCGAAACCCGCTTGAGAGTCAAAACACTGCTGATGAGGCTCGGGGCTGTGCTGGCCCTCGGGTGGCTGTCAGGGCTCTGCCCACAGCTGGCGGCTCCAGGCCCGGCTCAGCCCCTGTGGGTAGTGTGGCCCCCAAGCACGTCGCTGCCCGCCACGCCGGCTCCCTCTCTGCTGGAGGCCCCAGGCCCCCTCCGGCCCTGTCCACGTCCCAGCCCTGCTTGGCAGGTGGGTGAAGACATGGGGGCGTCTGTCCTGGAGGAGGAGGCCAGTGGGACCAGGGAGCCGCTGGGCAGGGCAGCAGCCCTAGCCGATGACGCCCCGCAGGCCCAGGCTGAGCGCTGAGCGGCCCTTGCTGAGACCCGAGGCTCCTGGTGGGTTTGAGCTCGTGTTCTGGGCAGAAGGTGCCCCAGGAGCAGCCGTGGGCCTCAGCGGGACTTGGACAGGCCTGTGCCAGCCACACACAAGAACCTCGACCCAGGACCAGGCATTTGGATTCCTCCATTCCCACCCTCAGCCTTGCCCACGCCCTACCTCTGCTAACATTCCAGCACATTTTGGTGGGGCACCACGGAGCCACTCAGCCGGGGGCTCCTGCGTGCCCCCACCCACTAATCCCCCTGAATTCCCTTCACTCCAGGCCATCCCTGGAGTAAGTGGCCTGCCCGGGGGAGGCACCCTCACCTGTCACTCCCCTGGCCCTTCCGCCCGCAGCGCCCCGGTGACTCAGCTCACAATCCTCAAAGCCCTGTCCTCCCCCAGGAGAGAGTGGGCGGCTTTGTGCCCTGGGGTGCTGGGATCCTGCCATTTAAATGGCTTCCACCTGCTGTCACCCTCCCACCTCCCAGGCATCCAAGCCCTGCCAGAGGCAGCGGCTGCAGGCACAGGGTCCCCAGGTCCTCGCTCCCCCCCATCCCCCGCGCTTTCTCCTGGAAGGTCTTCCCCTGCCCCATCCCACGTTGCCCAGCCGAGCCTTAGAGACCACCTCCCCGAATGTGCAGAGGGGAGACCACAGCTTCCAGTGGCCCCAGAGACTGCTTCTAGGGGACACAGGTGCCCCGCAAGCCCGGGCTCTCCAGAGCCAGGAGGAGGGGGCCTCCCTTCCTCAGACTGGGCACGGCTGGTGCCAACAGACCCCTTCCTAAGGGTTGTCCACAATCCCGAGAGCAGAGGTGGCCTCGCTGCAGGGGTCTTGGCGGGAGCCGCTGTCTGTCGGGGGAGGGGGGTGGAGCAACAGGCCTGGGAGGAGCAGCGCGGGGCCCAGGACTGACCTGCGCTGGCCTCTTGGGCCCGCTCCGTCTGCAGGGCATTTTGGCCGACAGCCAGTGGGACCCTGCGGGGCAGCCTGGACTTCCGATCAGCAGCTGTGACCGCCAAGGGTGGCTGCTCTCTTTCAGGTCTGAGTCACCAGGACAAAGACCCTGGCTGGTTAATGCGCAGACAGGAGGCAGACACCGCATGAAAACCACTGCCGGCCTCGCGGTGCCCCCCCCGCCCGCCCCCCCGTGCTCACTCTAGTGGGCCTCAAGGAGGGGACCATGGCGCTGCTCTGGGCAGACACGCTCCTCCCTCGGGCCGGACCTCCGCCTGCCACTGTTGGGAGCGCTTGGGGCAGAGGGACCCGGCAGGGGCCGCTGGCTCCTGGTTTGGATCTTGGCCCAGGCTCCCCTGGGAGGCAGCGGGGCCTCCGGCCGCAGACCCCTCGTAGTCGGCTCACGGGAAAGCCCTACCCTCCCGCCCCAGCCTCCCCAGGGGCTGCCCCCGTCCTGACGCGGGTGCCCGGCACACGCTGGCTCTTGAGTACCTCTGTGTGTTTGGATCCCTGAACAGTGAAGTGTGTGGTTTTGTATGATTTCGAGCTTTCCACACATCCAAGCACGTGGCACGAGGCCTCCTGCAATCGCTCTGTCCCACCCAGGACCACGTTTCCAGGACGACCCACATGGCGCAGCGACTGTAGCTGCTTCCTCTCCACGCTGCGTCACAGCCTGCCACGCCACGGCCGCGCGGCGCAGCCGCTGGGCGTCCTCGTGCAGGGCCCTGGCACGTGTGGCCGCAAACCCAAGCAGGGGCCCCGCTCCCTCTTCCGTCATTCAGCCACCCTGGGGCCACGCAGTGGGGGCGGCCAGAGCCGGGGTGGAGCAGTGGGGGCAGGGCGGTGGCCGCGGTGAGTGCGCAGCTGCTCCGCTCACTCCGCTCCATCATTTATACATTGCCCGCAAGACAGCGGCCCCTCAAAGTAGAGCACACCTGTGCTGTGACGGCCCCCACGCTGGTGTCGGAGGGCACGGCACGGGTGGCGCAGCCGCGTGAGGCGTCTGTGCAGCGGGCGTGGGGCCCAGAGGAGCCGCGGGAAGGCGGTACCCGGGCTCCTCCCGTCCGGGGGCAGGACCTCCTCTCGTTGATCAGCCCGTTGCAGACTGACACTTGTAAAATATGATAAAAGGAACAACCGGAAAAATGAAATGAAAAAGCAAAGCAGTAAAAATACCAGGCCAACATCTTTACTGTTACATTTAAGGACCATCAGCTCACTCCAGCTGAGGGGATCGAGGTCCCACTCCGTGTCGGTGTTTGTCCCGCTGCAGAGAGGGGACCAAGGTGACCCAGCTTCATCTGTGAGAGAGGAAACAAGCCCCTTACCCAGCTTGGGCTCCCAGGACTCTGGGTGCCTGAGCCGTGGGACACGTCCCCAAAGTCCCTGGGTGGCATGGGGGGGAGGGGAGGGCAGGAGCCAGGGTCTGGCTGGCCACGGAAGCACCGGCCAGTCGCTGGGATCTGGCGTCTGCAGCGGGGTCCAGACCACAGGCACATCCCTTGGGGAAACTCTCAGACTACACACTGTGTGGGGTTGAGAAGTGTGCCCCCAAATTCACGTCAACTCAGAACCTCAGCTTGTGACCTTATGTGGAAACAGGGATTTTGAGATGAGGCCACACTTGAGTAGGTGGGCCCCGACCTAGTGACGAGCATCCTTACAAGAGGGAAATTCGGAGCCCAGACACGGGAGGACGGTTGGTTTCCAGGGAGGCAGCGGCTAGAGTGATGCAGCCACAGCGAAGGACGCCTGGGGCCGTGGACCTTGGCCGGGCAGGAAGGACCCTTCCCGGGAGCCGTGAGGGGCGTGCCCTGCTGCACCTATCTCCAGCCTCTGAAAGTGCTTGGGAATAAACACCAGTTGCCAGGAGCCCCTGGTGCGTGGTCACCTGCTGCGTAGCCCTAGGAAGCCGACACGCGCACACCAACGGCCAGGAAATGCCCCAGGCTGGCTTCTGCGTCTCCTGGGCACTTGGGAGCCTCTTCCACGTGGGCTGCCCATTGCTGGCGCTGACAGTGGTCCCACCCCTGTTCCCAAAGGACCCGCCTGTCCCTGCCACTCAGCACTTACCCACCCCCCCCCGCCCGCCGCATGCCCTCTGTGTGTCCTTGGAAGGGGCTCCAGGTGGGGGGTGGGGAGGGGACCCCGCTTCGGGAACTGGCTCCTTCCTGCTCGAGCACTTCAGTGATGTCACCCCCAGGCCGGCTGCCAAACTGATGGAAAACTCTGGAAAAGCTCCCACCAGATCCCTCTACGCCTGATGGCGCTGACGGGTGGTCTGTGACTTCCGACAAATGCTGCTCTGCCCCCGCCGGGCCGGCTGGGAACAGAAGACTGACAACGCCACGAGGCATCGGAGTCCTCACGTCCTGTGCGTGGGAGGTAAACTGACGCCACCGCTCTGGAAAACTGTCAGTGACTCAGAAAGCTGGATGCGGACGCGGACGCGGCAACCCCCCGCCGGGCACGGCTCCAGCAGAGACGCGCGTGAGAGCAGCATCGGAGCGTGCAGGAATGCCCAGCCCCGGCTCATTCATGATCTGGACTCCACCCAGACGTCCCTCGACAGAAGGGGCCACAGCGTCCACCCACTCGCCACGCAACCACGGAAGGAAAGATTCCTGCTGCCCGGAGCGGCACAGCGCTGAGGGTCAGAGGTCAGGGCAGAGGTTACCTCTGTGCGTAATGACTGGGGGTCCCCAGGGGCAGGCGGGCTCTCTGTGGGCGCCGGGAGTGCTCCTGACGTCGACCGTGGACACGCACGGCGGCTACGCAGGTGCGGCCACGTGCGAAGATGCGCTGAGCGGGAGGCTCAGGGTTTGTGCCGTCCGTGGCACGTAAATGGGGTAAGTGGCACCCATTGCAGGAGGCTTTTGGAAAAGTTATTCCAGGAGTGCGCTTTTACCAGCTCAAAATCGCCCCAGAAGGAAGAGCTGGGACGTGCAGCCGGCAGCCCGGCCTGTGGGCTTCTCCCCGGGAGCAGAGCCGAGCGGGCGACGCTGGTGCTAGCTGTGCCGCCCACCGGGCAGGTGTCGCTGCCTGTGCAGCCCGCTCCTGTGCTGAGGCAGGGCTCGGAGCACTCACGGCTCCCACGGGCCCGGGGGATGGTGGCCACACGGCCCATCGGCCAAGGAGGCGTTGGGGAGGGAGGGGGAGGACGCAGAACCCATCCTCCTGCCGGGGACTGGGAAAGGGAAGAAGCCCCAGGCAAGGTGAGCAGGATGGCAGGAGTTACCTGGGCGAGACGTGGAGGGAAGAGGGGATGGGCCACACAACAGGACCTGCAGACAGCAAGTCCGGGCACTGCAGGGATTACGGCAAAGGTGTGGGGTCAGGTGGGGACAGCGCCACCCAGGCACATGCCCCACCCTGTGGGGGTCCCAGTGCCTCCAGAAGCCCTGCTGAGAACCTGGTTCAGGTACGCCTCTCTGAGACTCAGTTTCTCCATCTGTGAAATGGAGGAAGCAATGGTACCTGCACCCGAATTGTAGTGAAAAGTAAATGACAGCAGCCGAGTGAAGCGCTTGGCAGGTGCCCGGCGCCACGCCAGCGGGCCACCGTGCACTTTACGAGGGGGGAAGCCTTGGGGTCCTACCGGGCGACTGGAAACCCGCTCACCTCGTAGCCACGGGGCAAGTGCAGCCCAGCTTTTAACAAGCCGTTGGGTTTTTTCTTGTGTGCCAACAGCCCGGACAGAGCCTCGCTCCCTCGGCCTCCGTGTGCGCGGATGCCCCGGCCTGGAGCAGCTTCGTGAGGAAGGACAGGCACCCGCTGGGGCTTCCGTGCCTGGTCTGCGTGGACGCCTTTCTAATCCGGGCCCGGGAGCAACCCGGGCTCCATAGATGGCAGCTGGATCGCCACCGTTATCAGCCTTGGGGTCAGTGCCGGCCACAGACCCTGCTCCCCAGGAGACGTCGCAGGTGGCAAGCGTCACGCCCACCGGCCGTCCCCTGCGCCCTTTGGCGCATCCTGAGCAGCCGCAGGAAGCAGCTGCTTCCTCTGAGCACGTGAAGCTTTACTTCAGGGCACAATTGGATCCTTCGACCACCCTTGGCGAGGACGGGTGCAGATAACACATCAACAATTTGCCAAACGAGCCCCTTTCCATGTAAAGAATCACCTCCACTCCCTCGTAAAGAGGGAACGTGTCTGAAATCAAGGAAGAGTCTAGCTGGACAGGCAGGTGGTCAGGCTCAAGGCTCCAAACGCAGCAGATGCAGGCGTGTGGTCTGGGTGGGGGCCACGGTGGGCCCTCGGGCCGCACAGCAAGGAAGGGGCGGCACTGTCGGAGCCAGGGCCTCGGGGGTGGAGGAGTCGGCCCTGAGCTGGAGCGCCCCATTCATCCCGGACCGCGCTGTTCCACACACCGCCGGGGTAGCAGTTGGCAGCACCCCCTTCCCCTCGCAGGACTGTGGTCTGGACGGTGAGTTGGAGCTCTGGCCCAGAGGACGCCCCCTCTGTGTGACGTGACAGAGGGACCTTGCATCCAGGGCCTCCTTGGAGAGATGATTCTGGGACCCTCCCCCCGGCAGTCAGGGGGTCTCCATCCCGGCAGACAGGTCCCATATGTGGCCGGGATGCCTAGGTGCCAGGGGCTGGAAGAAGCAGGACATGTGCTCCCTCGGGGGAGCTCTGGGCCCAGACTTGACGAAGAGTTCAGAACACCCCCGGCCCGGCTCCAGCTCTGCCCACACCGGGAAAGTCCCGGCATGGCTGCCAGGTGCCACCCGAGGGCCACATCCCCAGGCCGAGCTCACCTCTGCCCTCCAGCGACAGGGCTGGGTCTGGCCCTGACTCTGCCTGTGGACCTGCAGAGGTCCTGGGTGAGTGCACGGCTCGGTCCCCGACTGTCCCAGAGGAGCCTTCCCCCAGTGCCAGGTGCTGAGGCAGAGGTGTGGGCAGAAAACCCAGACGCCCCTAAGGCCTCCGGGAGCCCCAGCCTGCAGGGGAGGCGCTGTGGGCTCCAGCTCTGGCCCTGTGAGCCCAAACACAGCTACAGCCCAGGCCCGGCTTTAACTGCCAAGTACTCACGGGGCACCGCACCCCGCACCTCCCTGTGGTGGACGACGTCCTTCTGCCTGCATGAGGCTGGAGGGCAGGGAGGCCGGCAGTGTGGACCCGGCTCTGCAGCCACGCCAAGTCCTCCACCCCACATCTCTCCCTGTGTCCCACCTGCCACCCCCGGGATGGGGTCTCTGGGCCAGGCCTCCTCCTGGGAAAGGGTGAGGATGACCAGGTCCCCAGCACCGAGGAGGGTTGGCACCGCAGCTCATCCCTGCCGCCCCGTCTGCTGGTGTCTCTGAACGTCCCAGGAGGCAGCGCCACCCGTAGACACACCTAGGGCCACCCCGGGGGCTGTGGCCACTCTCAAGGACTGGCTGTCCCTTGCAGGGGCACAGAAGTGAACCTGTTGAGGGAGCAGACTGAGCCTGGGCCACTTCCTGCTGCCACGGGGTCCCCCTCTTGCCGGATGCCTGAGCACCTGGGAAGAAAAGCAGCAACTTCCGCGCCTCAGGCCGCAAGTGAAGTTCAGCAGCCGCTGACAGCCCCAGACAGAGGCCAGAGTGGCACTGCCCGCCGGCTGCCCTCCCTACGCCTCCATCGGCCTCCGCAGACACAGCCCCCAGGACAGGGCTGGGGTGCTGCCCCACTGCGTTCTCCCCCCAGAACTTCCGTCGGGGCTTCCAGGCTGACGCTACCACACGCGGTGTTGGTTTCCACCAGGAATTCGGAGCCTGAGTGTCCGGGCCCCTGGGGACAACCATGAGGGCAGTGGGCCCTGGGAGGAAGTCCTTTCCAGCATAGTGTGGGGAGGGCACGGGACAGCACCAGGAACCCAGCCGCTGAAGCCACAGACACTTTGCTGTCTCCGGCTCCGGAGTCCAGAGGTCCGAGATCTCAGTGAGCCGGGCGGTGTCTGGACTGTGTCCCAGGCCCCTCTAGCTTCTGTGATGCGCTGGCGATCTGACGTTCCCTGGCTCGGGGGAGCTGGGCTTGGGACTAGGGGGGTCTAAGGCTGTTCCACACGGTGCTGCTGAGCCAGGGCAGGGCTCCCAGCACGGCCCCGAGCCCTGTGCCCACCACGTCCACCACCAAGGCCCTGTGCACCCTGTGGCTCCACCTGGGGTCAGGAGCCCTGGCCCTGCTGCCCATGGACCGGGAATTGGGGCCGAGGCCCTGGGCCCTCCAAGCCCCCGAGGGGCAGGAGGTGGCAGGCCAGATGGTGGCGTGGCACACAGAAAGCCACGGCGGGCCTGGCCCAGGCAGCGCGGAGCCCAGGCAGCCAGGTGGTGGTTACTGGGAAATCTCAAAGGGACGGAGTGGGGACCTGGGGACTCTAGGGCACAGGCAGTCTGGATGGCGGAGGCAGCGCAGGCAGCAAGCCGTGGAAAGCAGAGGGTCTTCCTGCCACTGCTGCTAGAAGAAGCCCAATGGGCCAAGGGCGGCGGCTTGGCTGGTGACTGCACAGGGTGGGCGTCAGCGGAAGGCAGGGGCTGGCGGGTCTGGGGACCTTTACCCCCTTCCCGTCCCTCCTTCAGCCTCACTGGCCAGGGCAGCTGCTGGGGCCCCTCCAGTCCCGGCCTGACCTTGGAGGGACACTGCCGGCAGGGCCGGGGAGGCAGGTGTGCAGGCCCCCGAGTCCCGCTGGGCTGTCCGCCCCTTGGAGTTTGGCCTGTTCTCTGTCAAACTGCAGCGCCTGAGACAGTGGAGTGTGGGACACGTGTCCCTTAAGGACCACAGCTGGAGCTGGGCCCCAAAGGGAGCTTGGGGAGCCCCGCGAGCAGCACCCTGAGGAGGCCGGAGGACGTCCCTGGGGTCGCGGGTCTCCCTGCAGCCACACCCAGTGCTCTGCCCGCAGGTCCACATGGCCACGCCCCACGCGGCCGGCAAGCGCTCGCTGTCTGTTGGAGGCGGCTGTGCTTCTCCAGGAACCCCGAGTGTCCTCGCATCGGTGTGGCTGGAGCCTGCCATGCGGGGTCCCACTCGGGCTTCTCCGCTGCGCACCGTCTGCGCGTCCGTGCGTCTGAGATGGGCGCCTTCAAGAGTCTTTCTCAGACTAAAAAATACAGTATGAGGTTTTGAGGTTATTTTTACCTCTATAAGATATTTTAGCTACGGAGGTTCTCATTTTTCTGATTAGACTTGAGAGGGAGCTGGGACAGAGGCTGGGGGACAGGCAACAGCCAGAAATGAGGGGCAGCGGCAAGGAGGGGCCTTAGTGATGCCAAGTGCCGTGTGGGGCAAAGGCCACGGTCAGGTTCATCCACAAAATCTGTTCCCTGGTCATAGGCACCTCCCGGGCACCTCACTTCTCTGCTTTCTGCGGCTGTTTTCCTCCCTGGGGGGCGGGGGCGCGTCTGGGCCAGTTCTCAGATGGAGACTAGGGCTGGCCAGGCCCTTGCCGGAGACCCTGCCCTCCCCCTCCCACATCCCCTCCCGCGCCCCCTGCCCCCTACCCCCTGCCGCCTGGCGCTGCCCGCGGCCCACGCTCCCCCGGCTCTGTCCCCCTCCCGCTCTCTGGCCCCCCTCACGTCCCACACTCTGGCTGACCTTCAAAGCGAAGCCAACTGTTTAAATATTAAATCGTCCTTGAGATGCTTGGACTTTCATTAGAGACCCTGAATCAAAGAAAAAAAAGCATTTTAAAGATCGCTGAAGTTTGGAAACACTGAATTATTGATGTTTGCGAGCCCCGCGGGGCCGCGGCTCCTGGCCGGGCTGCTGTGCCGCTCCAGGGTCTTCCTCCCGGCCCACGGCAGGATGGCCCAGCGGGCGGGCACGCCAGCCAGGCCCCAGGCTCTGTGAAGCGACCCCCAACCTTCTGGGCCGTGAGGTCCCGGCGGGCACAGCAACAGGCTGCACAGAGCCCCAGGAGCCCCTCACAGCTGTGCCCTGGCATCTGGGCCACTCCCTCTCCGGGATGGACAGGGAAGGTCCATCTGTGCCACCCCACGCAGGGAGGGAAGGAAGTGCCCTGTGTGTTCACCCCCAGCCACCCTCTCAGCAGGGCCCCCGCTTTCTGTACCCAAATCAGAACCTCCTTCACAAGGGGTATTGTGTTCAAACAGACCCCAAGAGATGGCCGGGGAGTGGCCGTGGGGGGCGGTTGGTGAGCAGAGCCCGCTGGCTGGGCCACTCTGCCAGCTCTCGGACGCTCTGTGGCAGCGTGGCTGCCTCCTCCCCCAGACATGGAGACGTGAAACTGAGAGTGGGGACACGTAACAGAGGGAATGGCCTGAAAAACTGCTCCTTAAAACTTCTCCCGCTCTGTGTGGGGCCGAGGCCCGGCCTGCACCCCTGAGGCGGGAGAAGGTGTTTTATTCTCTGGGTTACAGGAGTGAGCGCAGCCATCCCGACCGCTGGGTGGGCCCAGGGTGCTTTGTCTTTGGCAGAGCTGGGACGATTGAGAATCATTAACACAGTAGCCTAGAAGTGAGGGCCCTGCTTCAACAGGTCTGTATTTCTGCTCATGTGCAGGAAATCTGGATTTCGAGATCAGAAAGGTCCACATTTTTCCTCCTTTGCTAGCAAAGTAATAAACTTCTCTTTCCTTCTCCTCAAACCATTTGTTCTCATTCTTCTGTCGTGGCCTCAAGGACAAGTGCTGAGCTTGCGGTAGCAGTCCTGGGAAGGCCACCTACAGAGGAGCCTGGTGACAACACTTGGCGAGGGCGGTGAGCCCCACAGGTGCCTCCCGATGGCCACCTGCACGCAAAGCAGGGGAGGCAGACAGGTGCCAGCCTGGGGCCCGCCCCACCAAGCCGGGGACAGAGGCAGGAGGACACGTGAGTGGCAGCCTCAGTCCACCCATGCTGTGCATGAGGCTCCCAGGAGGCCCCCCAGGAGCATCTCCCCGAGCTGGCCCCTCACACCCAGGCCGTCCGCCCGACTCGAACATCCAGTGTCCAGGCTGCGCCTGGCTGCTGCTGCTGGGTATCCTTCCCCCGCAGGTATCTGAGCCCTGGATCTTCGTTCTCGACGCTGCTCCTGCCCTCGGCCCTGAGTCATCCAACGACTGCTCCAACCTCCTAACCTCATCCCATGGGCCCTCCTGCACCTCCAGAAAGCTGCCCCTTTCCCAAAGCCTTCTGCTGTGGGCTCCTGGGACCCACTTCCCATGGGCGTCCCCTGTTCCCTTGCCTGAGCCCAGGGCCGCCCATTCCAGGGGCTTTGCAGCCAGTGGGAGCAGATGTCTGGCCCTGGGCGGACGCTGTCTCAGGTGTGGGACCTCTTGGCTACGTGCCAGTCACTGCAGAGTGTGCCAGGGATTGCTTAGCACCGGAGGCAAGGTGTCCTCTCGTCTCGCCCTGCTCTGTCTTTGAAAACAGGAGTCCAGAGGAGTCTGACCTCTTGGTCTTTCATTGACAGACAAAGCCGTCAGGGAGAAGAACCAGGTCTCTGCTGCTCCGCAACAGCAGCGGCCTCCTCCCCACACCGGGTGGGGAACTGCTGGGGCTCCAGGCCGCATCTCTCACAGACCTGGCTAGGGACACAGAGGCCCTGAGTGCCCCAGACCACAGTGTCCCCAGAGCCCCTGGGGCCAGCGGAGGCAGGCGGGAGCCCGACCCCACCCCAGAAAGGCGGGCGGAGCCAAGCCTGGGAGCCAGGCAGGGGAGGCCGGAGCAGAGGGAGGTCCCAGTCCCTCCACAGCCCTACAGAGTCGCAGCAGGGGTGGCCCTGACCTTACCAGCGGCCCGGCCTTCATCTGCGTCACAGGTGGCATTAGACGGCTGGGTTTCTGCGCACTGCAGGCCCCTCGCGGCGCAGTGAAGAGCCCTGCCACTGTGACAGCCGAGCCCAGCCCATAAGCGTGGCCTCTGCTCCCCCAGCCACAGGGAAACCAGCAGGCAAAGGACAGAAATCACACCCCAGCAGGAGAAAGGACAGGAAAGCTCATGCCCTCCTGCTGCCTCCGAATTTAGAAAGATTCGAGAAGGAAAAGCGACCATCTGAACTCTGCTTGAACCTGTGTTCACTTCATAGTACTCTGCTGCAAAACGAGTCTTCTCATTCCTCAAGCCAGCGGCCACCACCATGGCAGGGCTCGTGCTCCCCATGTTCACACAACACGCATGCGCCACACACGCAGCTACAACACGCACATGCAACACACTCAGCACACACACATGCAACACACATCACACACACATGCAACACACACCACACACACATGCAACACACAACACACATGCAACACACCACACGCACATGCAACACACTCACCACACACACGTGCAACACACACCACACACATGCAACACTCACCACACATGCAACACACACTCACCACACACACATGCAACACACATCACACACACATGCAACACACTCACCACACACACGTGCAACACACACCACACACATGCAACACACACTCACCACACACGCACCACACACATGCAACACACACTCACCACACATGCAATACACACCACACACACGCAACACACACTCACCACACACATGTGCAACACTCACCACACACATGCAACTCAGCACACACACGTGCAACACACACAACACACATGCAACACACTCATCATACACATGTGCAACACTCACGACACACATGCAACACACACTCACCACACACATGCAACACACTCACCACACACATGCAACACACCACACACACGCAACACACACCACACACACATGCAACACACATCACACACACATGCAACACACACCACACACATGCAACACACACTCACCACACACACGTGCAACACACACCACACACATGCAACACACACTCACCACACACACGTGCAACACACACCACACACATGCAACACTCACCACACATGCAACACACACTCACCACACACACACATGCAACACACATCACACACACATGCAACACACTCACCACACACACATGGAACACACATCACACACACATGCAACACACTCACCACACACACGTGCAACACACACCACACACATGCAACACACACTCACCACACACGCACCACACACACGCAACACACACTCACCACACACATGTGCAACACTCACCACACACATGCAACACACTCATCATACACATGTGCAACACTCACGACACACATGCAACACACACTCACGACACACATGCAACACACACTCACCACACACATACAACACACTCACCACACACATGCAACACACCACACACACGCAACACACACTCACCACACACACGCAACACACACTCACCACACACATACAACACACTCACCACACACATGCAACACACCACACACACATGCAACACACACTCACCACACATGCACATGCAACACATACTCACCACACACGCACCACACACTCACCACACACGCAACACACACTCACCACACACACATGCAACACACTCACCACACACATGCAAAATGCACTCACCACACACATATGCAACAGGCACTCACACAGCCCCAAATATGGCCAACACACATGTAACAGTCACACAACACACACTCAAGCAACTCACATGCAGCACACCCACATGCTCATAAACACAGCACGTAACACACATGTGCCCATTCCTGCTACACGCAGGTGCACAGTTGTGTTTGCAGCGCTTTGTGCACACAGGGATTGTGCTGTATTCTGGTAGGTGGCCCTGCTGAGGTCTGGGACTAAGGCCCCCTCCCCCCCCCGCAGGGCCAGCTGCCACAGGGCCTCCCTCTGCGCAGCCCTGGAGGAGCTCCAGCGCCCCCTCCCTCCGTCCTGCGGGAAGCTGAGCTCTGAGATGGGTCAAGCGGCCCAAGAGAAGCGGGACCGGTCTGTCCAGGTTCGAGGCGGGAGGAGCACACAGGGAAGGAGCCCGGCCATGCCGCTGCCCTGCTCGGCTCTGGAGCTCGCACGCGCGTCCTTCAGAGAGCCCAGGCCGCTGCACGCGGCACCACGCAGACTGCAACGTTCTGGAAAGGGCGGAACAGTGGGAGCAGTAAAGGGCACGTGGCCACCAGAGCTGGCGGAGGCGGGGGGGGGGAGAACAGGCGGAGCCGGGCGACTCTAGGAGGCTCTGGTGAAGCTGCCCGTCCAAGGCCAGAGAACGGCAGCGCTAAAAGGGCCCAACATGAACTACGGACTCGGCTAACGACACAGCAGTGTGGCTCGCCAGCCCAGCGGATGACGCACCCCACGGCGGGGCGTTCACCAAAGGGGACAACTGCCTATGGGGAGGAGGTGAGGACACATGTCCTTTCTAACCAATGTTTTCTATAAAATGAAAACTGCTCCAAAAAAGGTCTTTTAACTTAACAAAAAGGAGGAGGAGGAGAATAGTGAGGCCAAGGACTTGGCCGTCCTCTGAGCAGATCCAGCTGCACAGGTCACCAGCTGCCCCACGGCCCCTCCTGTGCCCCTGAAGACGCGGCCCCCACGGCTGCCCGGGGCAGGCTGTGCTCTGAGTTGTTGGAGTGGCCATGGAGCAGCTGCCAGGAGGGGTGGGGGCAGCGCTGCAGGCAGGTCCTTCCCCTCCAAGGGCCCAGCCCCATCCACAGGGGGAAGCCTGGCTCGTTTCAACGAATCCAAGAAAAACACTAGGTTTCGCAGTGGAGGCGGAGGCTGGGGTGCCCCTGCCCACTGTGGATCCAGGAGCAGGGAGCCACTGCCTGGGACCCACTGGTTACCTTCTTTCCTCTGTCCCTAGAAAGGTGCCGGGGGCCGAGGACACGGCCACTTAGAGCATCCTTTGTGAGGCCACATTCTCTCCTGGGTTCCCGGTTGAGGAAACGCCGGCCGAAGCAATGACCTGGAGGTCTAGGAATGTGCGCGACTGTGAACTTGTGTGTTTGCCTAAAAAAACGAATGTGCTCAGGAAAATGGGCCTTAGGCCAGAAATGGAGCAGTTTTCCCGTCTGGATCGCTACTATCAGGGCGAGACTCCTGTCGCGGTCCCTGCGCTCTGAGGTCACCGCGGGCTGCTGAGGCTGGAGGGTGCAGGGCTGGGTGGGGACACCATCCTTGTCCCTGAGGGCTTGCCGCTGGCACAAAGCCCCGATGGGCAAGTGGAGGGGACGCAGCTTGGCACTCGGTCTCCTTCCACTGGAGCTGCCCTGCGGTGAGACTCACCCTGCCGCGATCGTCAAAAGCGCTGGCTGATGGGTAGGGCTGGCGGCGGAGACTGTGTCTTCAGTGCTCCCAGTAAATCACGTCCTGGCACCTCCAGGCAAGTGGTGATTTGTCAAAGTGAACACAGGCATGTTGGCCCCCGCCTGGCGGCTGCCCAGCAGCCAGTCCGAGAGCCCAGAGCACAGCCTGCCCCGGGCGGCCGTGGGGGCCGCGTCTGCGGGGGCACAGGAGGGGCCATGGGGCAGCTGGTGACCTGCACAGCTGGATTTGCTCAGAGGACGGCCAAGCCCTTGGCCTCTCTATTCTCCTCCTCCCCCCTGTCCTGCCGGTGGTGGCCAGGCCGGCCCAGAGCCCCAGGAAGGCCCTGTCCTCAGTTTGCTCTTTGATGTCCTTCCAACCAGCCACACAGAGACTCACCCCAGGCCATGGGGCCACAGGGATGTCAAGCCCGTGGCTGCCCCACCGCCCCTGAGAAGTCACCTCTCTGTGACCCGGCTTGTGCTACTTCACCTCCCTGCCCCCAGCAGCAGGGACACCCCTTGCAACAGACAGAGCTGACCTTCAGTTTAGCCCCTTAAAAACCTAATACAATACCGGACGAGGCAAGGATCACCCAGCGCACGAGCCTCGTGGGGAAATCGGCGATGGCAACCATGACAATGGTGGTCCCGATCCACGAGCAGTCGTAACAACTCCAGAGGGGGCACCGGGCGTGACACGTCTCCTGGGGGAAGGACACCCCACCTGTGAGGGTGTCCGCACCCCCATCATCATCACTGACGTCGTCACCATGTCGGAGGCTAATCAAGCCTGCGGGTGATCCAACAGTGCACAGGAAACCTGGGGACAGAGGGACACGCTAGACAGCACTGCAGAGACGCAGTCAGCAAGATCCAGAGTGCAGGGGATTCTACAGGACAGGGCCAGGCCTCTGGGACCCATGCGTGGCCGGGGAAGGAGGGCGCTGGGGAGGGGAAGCCGAGTTCAAAAGGGACTTTGGAGTCCTGGGGTGCCATGGACTTCATGCTCTAGGAAGACAGGAGACAAGGAAACGCCAACACCGACTGGCAGATCATATTAAGGAATTCATCGGTGATGTTTTGGGTGTAATAGGGTGTTGGGGTTTCTTATTTTTAAGAGTCCTTATTCTGTAGAGCTGCCCACTAAAGCATTTTTCTGATGAAGTGAGGTTGGGGGGTTGCTTTAAAAGAATCTAGGAGCACTGATGGGGGGAGTGGGGATGATATTAATAGACAGGATTCTCCCTCTCATGTTCTTTTTTGAAATCATGCTGTTATTTATTTATTTTAGTAGAGACGGGGTCTCCCTCTTGCCCAGGCTGGTCTCGAACTCCTGACCTCGAGCGATCCTCCCACCTCGGCCTCCCAGAGTGCTGGGATTACAGGCGTGAGCCACTGCGCCCAGTCCCTCCCGTGTTCTTGATGTTTGGGGAAAAAAAATACTTGATAAAAAGTTTAAAATATATGGCCAAAAATTAACAAAAATAACAAAAAGCCAGTGGTCCTTACCGTGAGGCTCAACTCTCTGCCGTCCCCTAACTCCAGCCTGGGCCAGCACAGAGCCAGGCGCGTGAGCTCCAGGTGTGCAGGGAGAAAGAGGGTGCTTTCATCCCGCTCGCTGTTTGGTCTCATCTGATTAAAATGGTTAAGATGCCTGTATTTTATCATCCATATAACAACATTTTAGTGTGCTGATCCTTGCGACGTGCATTCACAAGTGCACACATACGCACTGGGAGCGTGTGCTCGGACACGGTCAGCTGTTAAAGGTCGCATATCACAAAGGCCTGCAGACCACCCTTCTAGAGAACTCACGGGGCCCAAGGCCACGTGCCCTGCCAGACTCTGAGTTCTGAGCCTGGGCCACGGCGAGCAGGTGGGCAGCTGAGCACCCATACCACCCTTGGCCCCTGCACCGGGCGGAAATGCAGGGCTGCATTTCAAGTTGTCTTTAAAAAATCACCTGCCAACAGAAAGTTGTGGACTAAAGCCCCCCGGCCCCCCACTCAAGCAAACCCCCAAGAGAAGCCACGGTGGGTGCTGGAGGGTGCCCAACAAGGTGCCCCACGCCCTGTTGTGACTTCTGCCCACTCCAGAGCCCGGGCCCTCTGATTCCCAACGCGGTGTGTGAACGCGACTTCCGCCAACCGCTCCCACTGCTGCAGACACCCCGTGTTTCCTTCCAGGACTAAAAACTAAAAAGACACCAGAAATCACAACTTTCGCCCACAGGACACATTTTCTTTGTTGGAATTTTCAGATCACAAGTCACAAAGGCAGCCCGTGGTCAGGCTATGAAACGCACAAAAACACTCAAAGAACGTTCGATGCCGACCGCAGTGTTTTGCAGGTGGGCGGCCGCCCTTCCGCGAAACTATTTCATGCGCCGGTGCCTTCGCCGGGCTCTGGAGCAGCTGAGCGGGGAGGTGACAGACGTGGGCTGAGGAGGGAGGTCCCTAGCTCAGCCGGGCACATCCCTCCCCCGAGTTCTGGGTGTGGATTTTGTTTTCATTTAATTCATCCCAGGCAAGAGCACACGGAAACCCGTGGAAGGAATGCAGAGAAACAGCGCCTGGCTCCTGCTTGGCAGCCGGCACCAAGGCCAACCTTCCCGAGCCCTCCCAGGGGGAGGCGGCTGGGACTCGCACCCACCCCTCGCCCGGCGGGTGGCCCTTCAGGCTGCGTCAGGGACACACCCCTCTGCTCCCTGTTGAGAGCTCCCTCGCATCTGCAGCCCTGGGCCTTGCCCAGGAAGGACGGGGCTGGCGGTCACGGCAGGGCCCGGACTTTCCAGAGCTCCGGCCACCAGCAGTCTGACAGCCCAAGGCCAGGAACACACCCTGACCCTACCCTGACCTCAGGCGGCCCTTGCAGCGCTTGGCACTTTCCTTGGCCAAATCCCTCGGGTTATAAAATTTTTTTTGAGAGTTCCAGTGTCCTCTTAATTCTCAAAACACTTATTTCAGGGCGAAACTGCAGGCGTCGGCCCTCGGGAAATCCCCTTCGCCTGAACTTGGCACCGGAGTCGCGAGAGCAAATCCACCGCATGCCCGGCTGCGCCCAGCCCAGGAGGACACACGGAGCCCCACATGCCTCACGCCTCACACCTCACACCTCACACCTCTCACCTCACGCCTCACATCTCACGCCTCACACCTCACGCCTCACGCCTCACGCCTCACACCTCACGCCTCACGCCTCACGCCTCACATCTCACGCCTCACACCTCTCACCTCACGCCTCACATCTCACGCCTCACACCTCACGCCTCACATCTCACGCCTCACATCTCACGCCTCACACCTCACGCCTCACATCTCACGCCTCACACCTCACGCCTCACGCCTCACATCTCACGCCTCACACCTCACGCCTCACATCTCACGCCTCACACCTCACGCCTCACATCTCACGCCTCACACCTCACGCCTCACGCCTCACAGCTCACGCCTCACGGCTCACCCCTCACACCTCACCCCTCACGCCTCACTCCTCACACCTCACACCTCACACCTCACACCTCACGCCTCACGCCTCACACCTCACACCTCATGCCTCACGCCTCACATCTCATGCAACACATGTAACCCACAAGGACTCACTCAGACCCAAGGTGAAGGGTAAGAAAACAATATTGCATGCAAATGGAAACCAAAAGAAAGCTGACATAGCCATTCTCATATCAGATAACATAGACTTCAAATAAGCAAACGTACAGAAATACACAGATGGTCACTATACAATGGTGAAGGGAAAAATTCAACAA
>CAUYRT010065780.1:0-14301 GCA_963574885.1 Lepilemur ruficaudatus
AGGCTGAGGCAGGCGGATTGCTCAAGGTCAGGAGTTTGAAACCAGCCTGAGCAAGAGCGAGACCCCATCTCTACTAAAAATAGAAAGAAATTAATTGGCCAACTAAAAATATATAGAAAAAATTAGCCAGGCATGGTGGCACATGCCTGTAGTTCCAGCTACTCGGGAGGCTGAGGCAGAAAGACTGCTTGAGCCCAGGAGTTTGAGGTTGCTGTGAGCTAGGCTGACGCCCCAGCACTCTCTCTAGCCCGGGCAAGTGAGTGAGACTCTGTCTCAAAAGAAATAAAAAGAACCAGACAAGGATGCCTGCTTTTGCTGCGTCTATTCAACATAATTCTGGAAGTCCTAGCCAGAACAATTAGGCAAGAAAATGGAAACATAAGGAATCCAAACTGGAAAGGAAGAAGTACAATTATCTGTTTTCAGATGATATAATTTTTTTTTCTGAGACAGAGTCTCACTCTGTTGCCTGGGCAAGTGCCATGGCATCAGCCTAGCTCACAGCAACCTCAACTCCCATGCTCAAGCGATCCTCCTGCCTCAGCCTCCTGAGTAGCTGGGACTACAGGCATGTGCCACCATGCCCGGCTAATTTATATATATGTATTTTTAGTTGTCTAGCCAGTTTCTTTCTACTGTTTTAGTAGAGATGGGGTCTCGCTCTTGCTCAGACTGGTCTCAAACTCCTGAGCTTAAACAATCCGCCCACCTCAGCCTCCCAGAGTGCTAGGATTACAGGCGTGAGCCACCGCGCTTGGCTGATATAATCTTATATGTAGAAAACCTAAAGATTCTACAAAAAATGTTAGAACTAATAAATGAATTCAGCAAAGTTTCAGGATACAAAATCAACACACAAAACCAGTTGAGTTTCTATACATAAACAATGAACAGTTCAAAAAGGAAATTAAGAAGACAACTCCATTTGCACTAGTATCAAAAATAACAAAATACTTAGGAATAAACTGAACTAGGTAGACAAGAACTTGTACACTGAAAACTAAAAACATTGTTGGAAGAAATTAAAGACACAAATGAATTGAAAGAAATCCTGTGTTCATGGATTAGAAAACTTAATATTGTTAAGATGTCAATACTACCCAAGGTGACCTACAAATTCAATGCAATCCCTATCAAATCCCAACCACATTTTTTGCAGAAATAGAAAAATCCATCCAAAAATTCCTGTTGAATTTCAAGGGACCCCCAAATAGCCAAAACAATCTTGACAAGAACAAAGTCAAAGATCTCATACTTCCTGATTTCAAAACTTACTACAAAGCTACAGTAATCAAAACAGTAGTGTGCTCCTGGCACAAAGACCAATATTTAGACCAATGGAATAGATTAGAGAGGTTAAAAGTAAACCCTCCTAGGCCGGGCACGGTGGCTCATGCCTGTAATCCTAGCACTCTGGGAGGCCAAGGCCAGTGGGTTGCTTGAGCTCAGGAATTCGAGACCAGCCTGAGCAGGAGCAAGACCCCATCTCTACTAAAAAAAAAAAAAAAAATAGAAATTAGCCAAACAACTAAAAATAGAAAAAATTAGCCGGGCTTGGTGGCACGTGCCTGTAATCCCAGCTACCCAGGAGGCTGAGGCAGGAGGATCACTTGAGTCCAGGAGTTTGAGGTTGCTGTGAGCTAGGCTGATGCCACGGCACTCACGCTAGTCTGGGCAAGAGAGCGAGACTCTGTCTCAAAAAAAAAAAAAAAAAGTAAATCCTCCTATATATAGTCACATGATTTTCTTTCTTTTTTTCTGAGACAGAGTCTCGCTCTGTTTTCCAGGCTAGAGTGCCGTGGCATCAGCATAGCTCACAGCAACCTCAAACTCCTAGGCTCAAGCGATCCTTCTGCCTCAGCCTCCTGAGTAGCTGGGACTACGGTGCGTGCCACCACACCTGGCTAATTTTTCTACTTTTTGTAGAGATAGGGTTTCACTATGTTGGCCCAGGCTGGTCTCAAACTTCTGGCCTCAAACAATCCTCCCGTCTCTGCCTCCCAAAGTGGTATGAATAGGATCACAGGTGTGTGAGCCACCGCACTGGCCTATGGTCAAATGATTTTCAACAGGGATGCTAAGACCATTTGATGGAGAAAGGACAGTATTTTCAACCAATAGTGCTGGGAAAACCGGATATATACATGCAAAAGAGTGCAGCTAGACCCTTTCCTTACTCTATATGCAAAAATTAACTCAAAGTACATCAAATTCCTAAATGAAAGAGTTAGAACTATAAAACTCTTAGAAGAAAACATAGAGGAGAAAGCTTCATGAGATTGATTTGGCAGTGATTTCTTGGATATGACAACAAAAACACAAACCACAAAAGAAAAAAATAGAGAAGTTAGACTTCATCAAAATTAAAAACTGTGCGCATCAAAGGACACTATTTTTTTTTTAACAAGTAGAGATGGCATCTTGATACGTTGCCCAGGCTGTTCTCAAACTTCTGGCCTCAAGCATCTCAGCCTCCCAAAGTGTTGGGATTACAGACATGAGCCACTGTGCTGGGCCCCAAAGGACACTATTAACAAAGTAAAAAAGCAACCTATGTCTCTTTTCCAGCTGGAACCATGGAGGGTGTCAAAGAGAAGAATAAGAAGGCTCCTCCTGTGTCAGAAACCCTTAAGGAAGTGAAAGAATTTCACAGAGCTGAAGATCAAACACCTGAAAAAGAAGTTTGCCCAAAAGATGCTTTGAAACGCAAGGAGGAAGCTTATCTATGAAACAGCTAAGCATTATCACAAGGAATACAGGAAGATTTACAGAACCGAATTTGAATGGTTAGGATGGCAAGAAAAGCTAGCAACTTCTATGTACCTGCAGAACCCAAATTGGCATTTGTCATCAGGATCAGAGGTATCAGTGTTGTGAGCTCAAAGGTCCAAAAGGTGTTGCAGCTTATTCACCTTCACCAGCTCTTCAATGGAACTTTTATTAAGCTCAACAAGGCTTCAATTAACGTGCTGGGGATTGTAGAACCATATATTGCAGGGGGGGTACCCAAACCTGAAGTCAGTAAATGAACTAATTTACAAGTGTGGTTATGGCAAAATCAATGAGAAGTGAACTGCATTGACAGATAACGCTTTGATCACTCCATCTCTTGGTAAATATGGCATCATCTGCTTGGAGGATCTGATTCATGAGCTCTATACTGTTGGAAAATGCTTCAAAGGAGTAAATAACTTCCTGTGGCCCTTCAAGTTATCATCTTTACGGGGTGAAATGATGAAAAAGACAACCCATTTTGTAGAAACTGGAGATGCTGGCAACAGGGAAGACCAGATCAACAGGCTTATTAGAAGAATGAACTAAGGTATCTACCATGATTATTTTTGTAATCTGATCAGCTAATAAACAGTGACTGCTTTCAAAAAAAAAAAAAGCAACCTATGGAATGGAAGACAATATTTTCAAATTATGTATCTGATAAGGAATTGGTATCTAGAATGTATAAAGAACTCCCACAATTCAACAACAACAAAAATAAACACCCAATTCAAAAATGGGCAAAGGGCCAGGTGTGGTGGTTCACACCTGTAATCCTAGCACTCTGAGAGGCTAAGGAGGGAGGAACACTTAAGGTCAGGAGTTTGAGACCATCCTTAGCAAGAGCAAGACCCTATCTCTACAAACAATAGAAAAAATTAACAAGGCATAGTGGCATGTGCCTGTAGTCCCAGCTACCTGGGAGATTGAGGCAGGAGGATCACTTGAGCTCATAAGTTGGAGGTTGCAGTGAGCTCTGAGGTTGCACTCTATCCTGGGCAACAGAGCAAGAAAACAACAACGACAACCAAAAACGGGCAAAAGAAGAGACATAAAATGGCCAATAAACACATGAAAAGATGTCCAACATCACTAATCATTAAATGCAAATAAAAACTACAGTGACAGACCACTTCACATCCATTGGGATGGCTATTATAAAGTAATTTTTAAAAAACAGAAAATAATTGTTAGTGAAAATGTGGAGAAATTGGAACCCTTGTGTATTGCTGATAGGAATGTAAAATAGTGCGCAACTATGGAAAACAGTATGGCAGTTCCTCAAAAAATTAAATGTAGCATTACCATAATTCTACTTATGGATATGTATCCAGAAGGTTGAGTTACATAATATCTCATAGCCAATAACTGGTGGAACTAGAATTTGAACCCAGATCTGAGAATTCAAATATACTATATGTCATATAATGAGAAAGTAGACATATTTACTTACTTCAGGGGTAAATGATTGTTATGCTGGTGCTTTTCTGAGAGTTGGTTTTACTAAGGGAGGGGGGGATGATTCCTTCTACATAGTAGGTACACAATTCTTATTTTTCTGAGGAGGGGAGCAGGAATGGTCCCCACTTACAGGGCTCAGAGGCCTGGAGAGAACTTAGAATGTTTAGGAGGGGCCATCAGTCCCTCCAAACAATGAAAGATTCTTCCTCAGGGATGGTAGGGAGGGGCCAGCTCCTGTCACATGCTGTGTGACCTTGAGCAAATCACATAACCTCCATGAGTTGGGTTCTTCGTCTGTAAAATGGGAATGACATGCTTGCAGTGGTGACAAAGAGATGGGAAAATGGCTATAAACATTTCTAAAAGCGCTAAATAGATCTCTTTGCCCTTCCTTCGGCTCTCCCTTTGCTGCGACAACGGGTCCAGTTGTCATCTGTGGCATATGTACCATGCTCTGTAAACCTATATCTTACTTTTGCCCTATCATCCTATCTTTCTCTTCTCAATAAACCTCATTTTCGTGCTTGCCTAAAAATGAAATAAAATAAAATAATATAAAAGTGCTAAATATATGTACAGGTTTATATTTGGTTCAGAGAAAATTTAGCCAGCCTCTTTGCTGTTTTAAGGCAATTCCACCATCTCCTTCTAGACAGAACAAGGTCTTACTCACCTCTACGTAGGGTTGGCTGGGATTTCCCACACTCAGTTGCACTTTTGCAATTATCTTGGTTATAGCATCACATTCCTACTGGAATTACATCTAGTTGCTCCAGATGGAACAAGTGAGGTCTATCTTAATATCCACAAAGTCTGGACCAGGATTGAGTATTGAGTTCCATGCACATATATTGAAGAGGATAATAGGGTTGCTACTGCCCATCCATTCCCCGTAAGGGTATTCAGTTTCATTCAACAGATTCTGGGGATTTGTTATACAAAGACAAAAGCCACACAGTGGCTGGGGGAGGCAGGCACACAAACATAAGTATAATACAGCCTTAACTCCTGTGAGAACAGAGTTATCAGCAGGGGTTCAGAGGAAATATTTGGCTCAGACACTCTTAGGATTCTAATCCCCACTTTGATCACTCCTCACCCATTTCCAGGCCTTATCTTACTCCCATACCAGTCACACAATGTCTTAATC
The DNA here is from genome assembly GCA_963574885.1 of Lepilemur ruficaudatus. Classification (NCBI taxonomy): domain Eukaryota; kingdom Metazoa; phylum Chordata; class Mammalia; order Primates; family Lepilemuridae; genus Lepilemur; species Lepilemur ruficaudatus. Next base: position 5,387 of record CAUYRT010065780.1, read on the forward strand.
ATTGGATGCTCAGTAATGTGTGATTGGACCAATTCAAGCCAGAGGGTCATTTTTCCTTCTTTCTAAACCTCTACTCCTAGCTAGTAAATCTACTCCCCTATAATGCCCCAACCCAAATGTCACCTCTTCCCAATGATGCCTCTATGAACCTAAAGACCAGTCCTTCTGGGCTTTCCTGGCACTTTATCCCATGAATACTTATTGAGCAAATTCTGTTTTGGTCCTAGAGACACAGTTACACAACTTGGCCTCTATCCGAAGAGCTTATGTCCACTAGAGGAGGCAGAAGAGCAGCAGGTAGTAGATTCATAGTAGTTATACCACTACAAGAGGGATGCACAGGGTAAATACTTCCTGAAGGATCTGCAGGTAACACCTTTGGGGTCTTTTTAGCCCATCCTCCCCTTTATAAAGCTGCCCACCTACTCAGGGGTGAGGCCTGCAGACCATGTTTGTGTTATGTGTCTTAGTCCCCTGCCAGTAGCTGATTGGCCCAGGGAGACTACCTTATTACAGGTGGGTCAATTGGATTCCTATCCCAGGAATTTGGAGTCAAGTCTGAAAGATGAAGAGAGCTATCAAAGAACCAGACAGATGGCACTGGCCTGAGAGTCCCAGTGAAGAGAGGGAGGAAAAGACTAGGGTTCTTGTCTGTAGAGTCTAAAAAATACCCCCATCTCTCCTTATAATCAGTTCATTGTTTTGCTTAAAGGAGCTTGGAGAATTTTGGATGTCATCACAATGGCCCTGACTGAAGCAGGAGTGGCCAGGCAGGCTGCCAACCTACACTAGGGTAAAAGGATAGAAGGGAGTAGGCAGGCCAGGCCAGGGGCAGAAGTTGGGGTTGGGTGAAAGATGGAGAAGAGGATTCTGAGTAGGGGGAACAGCATAGGCAAAAGCCATGAAATGGGAACTACATGAGTAAAATGGAAAGAAATGAAGCTGGAGATGCATTCAGGGCCAGGGTCACACAGGAACTTGTAAGCCACATTGAAAGTGTAAGACAGCTTGAATTTAAACGGGCCATAAAGGCGAAAAGAGTAGAGGCTTGGGGGTGGGGAAACTCCGCAGTGGTCCAGGTAGGAGATGGTGGTGACCTAAACTGAAAGTGGTAGGCACAAATGGACAAATGGAGTCAGAGCTGTTTAGGAAGTGGCATCGTCAGGTCTTCATAACTGAAAGTGGGGGATGAGGGAAGGGAGGGGTCAAGGGTAATACCTATCTACCTAGTGGTGCCTTTTCCTGAGAGGAGCACTCACCTGAGAAGCAGGGAAGTGAAGCTACAGAGGGTATAACTGTTAGAGCCTCATTGCTCAAAGTGTGGACCTGAAGGAGATTGTTAGAAATGCAGGTGCTCATCCAACTTACCACGTTGATTCAGCGTACCATGAGGTGTCAGTGTCTGCCCTTTTCTTTCCCTTGCTCCGCTCTCTACCCAGTTTAACCTTTCAGGAGCCTTAGGAATTTTAAGTCCTTCATCACCAAAATATGTAAACTGAGATCCTTGAGTTTCAGGGGCCCATGAAGGCCTTGAAAATGTGTATGGGTAGTAGTTTTATACAGAGAGGAAACATAGGAAGGCAAGGACCTATAGGAGTTAAGAACCACTGGGATCCAGAAAAATGTTTTCACAGTTTGATGTGAGGCTTACAAACACAGTGCTGGGGCACTCACTATTGTTTAAGAGCAAAGTAAATATTTTTTTCCTATAAAAATCATTTGTCACCTATGCACAAATATCTGGGATATAAAAAACATGGATCTGGGCCTTAAAAGAGCTATATGTAAACTGGATGTTATGGATCCTCTGACTCTCTGAAGCAGCCTTTATCACATTGTATGACTATTTGTGTGGCTGTCTTTTGTAGAAGCCTGTGAACATGGGGCAGGTCCCTGTTTCCTGCCCAGCCCATGATACTTTATGAATGAGTGAAAAAAAGGAATGAACAAATGAGTGACCATGAGGAAAGATGTACCTATAGTTCTAAGGAAGCTGAGGGAAATCACACTTGGGTTCTTCCCATGGTTTCCTCTAGCCATTTCTCTCTCCTCCTTTGCAGCCTGCATTGCACACTCACCACCTTCAGGAAGCCTTCCCAGATTGTGTCCAGTCGCCACATAGAAGGTCTGGACCTCCAGGCTAGCTCCTCCTCCTCATCTCCCTCTTGCTTGGGGAAAGAGGCAGGCAAGGGGATTCATAGAGGGTGACATGAGCTGGCTGCAAAGGACGTGGGAGGCTGGGGAAGGGAGGAAGGGCAAAGGCCATAGCCTGACTGTGTAGCACAAGCCTTATGTACAATGGAAAGAGAACCAAGCAAGAAAAGCTGAAAAACCGAAAAATGAATGTGACTAGATGTAGGATCAGGGAATGCAAGAGAAACTCATTGGAGTTCGGGGGGAATCAGGCCCCCTGCTCTAGCACCCCCAACCCTAGGCCCCTAAGGAGGGGGCTGGGATGCTTCCTCATCCCTCCCTAGGGCAAGTGTCCCAATAGACCTGGTGAAGGCCACCAGGCTACTCCAGTCCCTCTGGGAAGAAGAGGCTATCCTCCAAGGTGGCATCTTCAGTAGGCTGCGAAGGGGTAGGGTGGTGGAGTGCTGTAGGCCAAGCAGTTCCGGGTGCTGATGGAACATTCACCCCCAGTGTCTCCTTTCTGATGAAGGAGAGCAGGGGCTCTGCGTGGATGGCAGCTTGGAAGCCCTGGAAGTATTATTTGACTTCTCTGAGCCTCAGCTTACTCATGTGTTAAAAGAGAGCATGATGCCTACCTCATACGACTGTTGAGAGAACACTCCGAAGGCTGAACATGGGACCTGGCACAAAGCAGATGCTCACTGCCTCTCAGGAGTCTGGGCTGAGTGCAGGATTCTGGTTCGAACAGGGATTTAGTAACTGTCACCAGAGGTGTGGCTTGCAGCATCACCAGTTAAGCCACGTGGCCAAGCTACTGACAAAGCCTCTGATGCTTTAGCATACTGAGATAAAGGATGGGCGGGACCTGCTCCCACCATCTCATGCCCATGAGTGGCAGCTGAGAGGGAATCATGGGATAGAGATGGCCAAAAAAAAAAAGAAAGGAAAAAAAAGAAAAGATAAAAACCCAACTCATAATGAGCACTCGATTGGGACAGGCTAAGCCCTTTATATCCCTTAGCTCATGTAATCCTTGCAAACCCCATGGAGTGGGTAATATTCTCTGAATATATTAGGTTTTTAAATATAAACCTAATAATTACACAGTTGACCCTCGAACAATATGGGTTCAAACTGCACAGATCCAGTTACACACAAATTTTTTTCAATAAATATATTGGAAAGTTTTTTGGAGATTTGCAACCATTTGAAAAAATTCACAGAAGAATCTCATAACTTAGAAATATCAAAAAAATTAAGAAAAAGGTATGCATGAATGCATAAAATATATGTAGATGCTAGTCTATTTTACCATTTACTACCATAAAATGTATGCAAATCTATTATAGTTAAAATTTATCAAAATTTACACACAAACACTTAAAGGCAATACAAGGTGCCAGTTTTAGTCCAAGAGAAGTATAAACAGGCCGGGCACGGTGGCTCATGCCTGTAATCCTAGCACTCTGGGAGGCCCGAGACGGGGGTGATCATTTGAGCTCAGGAGTTCAAGACCAGCCTGAGCAAGAGTGAGACCCTGTCTCTACCAAAAAGAGAAAAATTAGCCAGGCATGGTGGCGCATGCCTGTAGTCCCAGCTACTTGGGAGGCTGAGGCAGGAGGATTGCTTGAGCCCAGGAGTTTGAGGTTGCTGTGAGCTAGGCTGACGCCATGGCACTCTAGCCTGGGCAACTCTGTCTCAAAAAAAAAGAGAGAAGTATAAACAAAGATGCAGTATTAAATCATAATTGCATAAAATTAACTATGGTACATACTGTACTACTGTAATAATTTCATAGCCACCTCCTGTTACTATCGCAGTGAGCTCAAGTGTTATGTGGGTTTAAAACCCCATGTGAGGCTAATCATCTCTGAGTGAACGGTTCATCTGTCCAGCAAATTTCATATCACAGTAAAAAGTGAGCTCCAGCAGTTCTCGAATATGTTTCATGTCTAGTGCAATACTGTAAACCTTGAATAACCCCATGGGACCCATATAAAGTACCACCAGCAATACAGGAAAGGCTCCCAAGAAGCAAAATCATAACATTACAAGAAAAAGGTGAATTGCTTGATATGTATCGTGGATGGAGGCCTGCACCTGCAGTTGCTAGCCATTTCAGATGGACGATTCATCCTGTAAACAGATGAGGTAAACTTACGATATTGATAAACACAGTACAGCACTGTAAATGTAATTTCTCTTCCTTCAGATTTTCTTTCTATCTTTTTTGTAGAGATGGGGTCTTGCTATATTCCCCAGGCTGGAGTGCAGTGGCTATTTGCAGGTGCGATCATAGTACACTATAGCTTCAAACTCCTGGGCTCAAGTGATCCTCCCGCCTCAGCCTCCCCAGTGGCTGAGACTGTTAGGGTGGAAAGCCTGGTAGGTGCTCATGATGCAGGTGGAGAAAGATTTCTCATGCAGAGATTACAATATAAAAGTAAAGTGTTTATTTTATCTTCTTAGATGGGAGGGAGAAAGAGAGAGAGAGGAAAGAGGGGGGAAGAAAGAGAGCAGGGAGACAGTGTGGCATCCCAAAGAGAAGGGGGAGCCAGCAGTGAGGCCAAGTGGCTTGCTGATTTTATGAGGACAAAGAGAAAGAAAAAAAAATAGTTACTGTTATCAGTTGAAACAGAAGAGGCTGTAATTAGCAGACACCTGCAAGAGGTCAGGTTGTCCACCTTTCTTGCTTTTCTCTGTTCCTGGAGACTTGGTGGATTAGATATTTCCCTATTATTTCAGCAAGGCTGTCCTTTTAGGGACTACAGGTACATGCCATCGAGCCCAGTCTGATTTTGTTAGTAACATTTTCTTTAGTTACTTTATTGTAAAAGTACAGTATAAAATACATATAACATACAAAATATGACTGTTTATGTCATTGGTGAGGTTTCCAGCACTATTAGTCATTAAGTTTTTGGGAAAATAAAAGTTATACGCAGATTTTCTATTGCATGAGGGTCAGCGCACCTGACACCCGTGCAAGGGCCAACTGTATTATCTTTTTTTTATTTATTTTTTTGAGACAGAGTCTCACTCTGTTGCCCGGGCTAGAGTGCCATGGCATCAGCCTAGTTCACAGCAACCTCTCAAACTCCTGGGCTCAAGTGATCCTCTTGCCTCAGCCTCCTGAGTAGCTAGGACTACAGGCATGTGCCACCATGCCCGGCTAATTTTTTCTATATATTTTTAGTTGGCCAATTAATTTATTTCTATTTTTAGTAGAGACAGGGTCTCACTCTTGCTCAGGCTGGCTTTGAACTCCTGACCTTGAGTAATCCTCCCGCCTTGGCCTCCCAGAGTGCTAGGATTATAGGCGTGAGTCACCAGGCCTGGCCAACAATGAAAAATTTTAATAACAATTTTTTTCAGTATAAGTATGTCCTAAATATTGCATTATATCTCATGCAATATTTGGAATTTGTGAAAAAATTTTTTATTGTTTATCTGAAATTCAAATTTAATTGGGTGCTATGGTTTGGATGTTTGTCCCTTCCAAACCTCATGCTGAAATTTGACCCCCAATGTTGGAGGTGGGGCCTAATGGGGGTTTTGGGTCATGGAGGCAGATTCCTCATGGATAGATTAATGCCTTCCGTGGGGAGGGGGTGAGTGAATTCTCATTCTTTTAGTTCCCATGAGAGTTGGTTGTTAAAAAGAGCCTGGCCCCTGGCACTCCCCTCTCCCTCTCTCTGGCTTTTTCTCTGGCCATGTGATCTCTGCACGCACCAGCTCTTCCTCTTCTGCCATGAGTGGAAGCAGCCTGAGGCCCTCACCAGATACAGACGTCCATTCTTAAACTTTTCAGCCATCAGAATTGTGAGCCAAATAAACATTATTTTTTTATAAATCACTCAGACTCAGGTATTCCTTTATAGCTACACAAAAAAGACTAAGACACTGGCTGTCTGTATTTTATTTGCTAAATCTAACAATGCCACATATAACATTACTGTTTTTATCACTCAAATAAGTGACAAAGGTTTGTCTATGGGAGAGGAGAGATTTTTTTTTCCCCAGTGCCCGGCAATTCTTCTTTCTTGTCCCAATTTTTTGTGTTGGGCTATTATCAAAGAGGCACGATAGGCATATGGCTTGATGATGAAAATGACAACTGATAATGGGTTTGATATATTAATCTTCTATTTTTGTCTCCTAATTATAATTGATTTGAAACAAAAACATGAATGAGTTAACTGCTTTATTTTCTTTCCTGTCTCTTATTTTATTAAGCATCTGTGAAATATCCTTCTCTGTGCCATGTCCCCCCTCTCCTCCCATTTTCCTCAAAAGCAGAATTTTAACTGTGAATATGGTGTCCCTGAATCACTACAGGGAAGCCCTGCTTTGATAAAATTAATAACAGTTAAGACAGCCATCTAACAAAACTTTAATTAGGGAATTCTCCTTCCATCTTGGAGTGTCTGTGATGTCGAATGTGATTTAAATACTGCTGGCCCTACTTGCATTCACCAGACAGTCTCCTGCTGGGGACAGTGCTGTGTCATTAAAATGGAGTCCACTGAGAGAGACAATAGTCACATTCACTAAATAGAAGCAGCAAAGTCGTGGCAAGTATTTTTCAGGCCTTATCTCAAGATAGTCATGTAACATGCGCTTACAGATTTGATTGATTTGCTCGAAAGGAACCCTCTGCTTCTCCAGGCGAGTTTGTGTTTGCTTCTCCAGACAGTGGAGCGTAATGCTGACAACCTGAGAACCAGGGGCCAGGAGGCACAGACGCCAGCTCAGGTTCTACCACCTGTTGGCCTGGGACTTGAGAGTGTCACCAACCTTGAACAATTGGGGATAATGAGTGCACTTGAGAGCAAAAGAGACGGTACCTTCCTCAAGAGAGCTCTGAAAACAGCACCAAGCCCAGGCCTGGGTGGAAAGAGCTCTTCTGTTTTGGGGAGCCCTAGCTTCCCTCAAAGTCGAAGGTGTCGAGGATGGGTAGCCAGCCTTCTCTGCTCCCCCCAGTACTCCCTGCACTATCTGCCCCTTTCCTTGTCACCTGTGGCATCGCAAAGCCATCATTCCTACTGGGAAATGTCCTAACTGCGGTCTCCTCTGACAAACTCAGCTGTGGAGAGGCCCAACAGGGGACCTCAGGGATGCTTAAAGTGTTGAGATGCCACTTTTCAACAACCTCCCCTTTCAAGGGACACAATAGACCTGGGGGTATTAAATTACTCAGTTTATTAAAATGACACATTTAAAAGTCCAGTCTCCTAAAGCCTTTAAGTTTATGTTACACATTGAGTTATTCTATGTATAAATCCGGCAAATTCCTTTTGGCTCAAGTTGAAAGGACTAAATTTCCTTCTAGACCAGCGGTCTTCAACCTTTTGGACACCAGGGACCAGTTTCGTGGAAGACAGTTTTTCTACAGACCGGCAGGAGTAGGGAGCCCTTGCCGCCTGCCTTGTTCCACCTCGGATCATCAGGCGTTGGATTCTCGCGGGGAGCGCACAGCCTGGATCGCTCATGCGCAGTTTGCAGTGGAGTTCATGCTCCTATGAGGGTCTGATGCCACGATGATCTGACAGGGGTGGGGCTCGGCTGTGATGCGAGTGACGGGCAGTGGCAGTGGATGCAGGTGCAGCCCAGTTCCTGGTGCGTTCAGACTGGTGACAGGTGACGGTCTGCAACCTGGGGGTTGGGGACCGCAGCCGTAGATTATTAGTACCATTTACGTTATTAGTTTCCTTTAAACATTTTAAACCACAGTGATAAATTTGATACACTTAATTTGCTTTCTAAGCAATTCAAATGTCTGATCTGGTTTAAGTTAATGACCCTAACAAGCAAAACCTTCCACTTATTTTCAAGTTTTGTAAATCCGGTGAATTGGGAGTTATGAATATTGTGACTCCCAAGTTGTATTCAGTATTCTAACAGTGTTTACAAAGTTGGTAAGATTTTCTCCTAACATTCAATTTGCCGTTGTAAGTCTCAAAATGACTTTTAACATTGTCGTCAGCAGGATGCAGAGCCCAAGACAGAGGCGGAACGAAAGGTGGCCTGGGCTCTGGGTTAAGAGAGCTGATGTTGTACACAGCAAGGTGGGCGGGGGTCCGGGAAGGGCGAATTCTGATTTAGATGTATATTTTGAGAAGTGTCTAGGAGGCAGTTGGGAAGGTGAGACTGAAGGTTGGGGTGAAGATTTCATCCTTACAGTGTGGTCAGAGAGGGGAGCAAAGGCCCGGCTGAGCTCAAGACTTTGGAAGCTCAGCAGAGGCTAGCGATGGACCCAGAGAAAAAAAATCAGGGGGATGAGGCAGCCAGCCCGCAGCTCTGGGCCTCAACCCCCTTTTAACCTTTTTTAGATGAAAGGCAACTCTTAAGGAGCCGTGGGCTCACCCTGCCCTTGCCATGGTCTTCCAGTGTCTGTGATAAATCTTTTTTATTTTTGTATCGTGATATTTTATGTATTCTTTTTTTTTATTTCAGGAAAATATGAGAGTACAAACATTTTGGTTACATTTTATATCTTTGCCTCTCCCTAGCAAGGGTTAGAGGTATGCCCCTCCCTTCCACAATGCTCACCACATCCCTCAGATGTGGGTCTAAGCCCCCAACCCCCGAATTCCTGAAGAAAACCACCACCATTTGAGCACCATAGTGTTAATCAGTCTGTACCAATTTGATGGCGAGTACATATGGAGCCCATTCTTCTGGTCTTGTGTCACCTCACTTCGGATAATGGGCTCAAGCTCAATTCACTATTGCAAGGACGTGGAAACAACTCAAGTGCCCGTCAATTCATGAGTGGATTA
>CAUYRT010065781.1:0-107768 GCA_963574885.1 Lepilemur ruficaudatus
TGCTGTTGCCCAGGTAAGTGCAGTGTGGTGAGTGTCATCATCATAGCTCACTGCAATCTCAAACTCCCAGGCTCAAGCAATTCTCCTGCCTCAGCCTACCAAAGTGCCAGGATTATAGGCCTGAGCCACTGCACCAGGCCAGTACTGTTTTTTAACCTTTTTTTTTTTTTTTTTTTTTTGAGACAGGGTCTCACTCTGTTGCCTGGGCTAGAGTGCCGTGGCATCAGCCTAGCTCACATTAACCTCAGACTCCTGGGTACAAGCAGTCCTCCTGCCTCGGCCTCCCTGGTAGCTGGGACTACAGGCATATGCCACCATGCCCGGCTAATTTTTCTATGTATTTTTAGTTGGCCAGTTAATTTGTTCTATTTTTTTTAGTAGAGACGGGGTCTTGCTCTTGCTCAGGCTGGTTTCGAACTCCTGACCTTAAGCGATCCACCCGCCTCGGCCTCCCAGAGTGCTAGGATTACAGGCATGAGCCACTGCGCCCGGCCAGTACTGGTTTGTTAATCTCAATTATGTTTTAGTAGTTTTCATAGTTGACTCATGTTTTTTTCTCTTAAAGTTCTGTGTTTTCAGGGATTGTCTGTGGCATTTTGTTTTTAATGAAACAGGAAGAGGGAACCAATTATGCAAGGCTCCATTTAGCTTTTAAAAAAAATACCTATATTACACCTGCAGTCGAATGTTTATCACAGCACAGTTCACAGTTGCATCAACGTGAGTGCCCATCAGTTCATAAGTAGATAAAGAAAATGTATATATATCGTAGAGTACTACTAGCCATAAAAAGGAATGAAATAACGTCTTTCACAGCAACTTGGATGGAACTAGAGACCATTATCCTAAGTGAAGTATCTCACAAATGGAAAAACAAACACTATATATTCTGACTAATAAATGGAAGCTAACCATATGGTACACATGAGCACAAAGAAATGTAGAGGACATTGGAAGCTAAGAAGCAGGGAGAATGAGAGGGGAATGAGGGATAAAAACTTATCTAACCGGTACAGTGAACACTGTCCTGGTGATGGGCACACTGAAAGCCCTGACTTAGCATTGTACAAAACAATGGTGTCCATTGGTATTGATGTAACACAAACGTCTGTACCCTCTTAATATTTTGAAATAAAAAAGAATAGCTTGAGTTAGAATTGATATACAATAAACAGTACATATTTAAAGTGTATAATTTGTAAAGTTTTGATGTAAGTATACATGGTTATATACATGATTATGATTATGGAAAACATCAGTCACCATCAAAATACTTATTTTAAAAAATCAACTTTATTTAGGAATAGTATACTTACAGTGTGTTCATTTTAAGTGTACATTTTTAGTTTTGATTAATATATTGAATTTTGTAACCACCACCATCATAGTCAAGATGAAAACACTTATAGCACTCCAGAAAGTTCCTTTGTGTCGCTTCCCAGTCAGTCACCCTCCGCAATTCTGATCTCAGGCAACCACAGTTCTGTGTTCTGTCATTATAGGTGACAGAATTTTTCTAGAGAATTTTATATAGATGGAATGTACTATTTTTTCTTCCTGGCTTTTTGTGGTGAGCCACATATCTTTTAAGAGTCATGCATGTTTTAGCATATATTAGTTCATTCTTTTTTCATTGGTTAGTAGCATTCATTGTATGGATATATTCCAGTCTGTTTACTCATTTCTTTTTTGACATTTAGTTTGTTATTAATTTGGAGATACTTTGAATAAATCTCTTTTTGAACATTTGTGGACAAGTCTTTGTATGGATATGTTTTCATTCCATACATGCTTCAGTCTACGTTGCTTAAAAGTGTCATTTCCCTATATGACTACATTATTATTATTTTGAGACAGAGGCTCACTTTGTTGCCTGGGCTAGAGTGAGTGCTGTGGCATCAACCTAGCTCACAGCAACCTTAAGCTCCTGGGCTCAAGTGAGCCTCCTGCCTCAGCCTCCTGAGTAGCTGGGACTACAAGTGTGAGCCACCACTCCTGGCTATACATTACTATTATTATGCCTAAGAAAAATAATAATAATTTCTTACTATAATATAATATCTAGCTTGTATTCAAATTTACCCAATTGATTTCAAAAGTCTTTTATGGATGTTCTCCCTCCCTTGTATGTGTGTTTGTTGGGAGTGGAGGCGAAGGTGGACCAAGCCAAGGCTTATGGTTGTTATGTCTCTGATCTCTTTTTATCTAAACAAACTTCTCTTTTTCTTTTCCCTCTAAGACATTGACTTTTTTCATAGACAAGGTTGCTGATTTTGTGAATGTCCCAACTTCTGTTTTTTCCTAATCATTTCATAGATGTTATTTAACTTGTTCATATATCTTCTGTACTTGCAGTGAACTTGAAAATTAAGTTTAAGTGCTCAATTAATTTCTAGTTGAACATTTTTTGCAAGGATATTTTATAGGTGATATTGCATACTTTTTATTGTATCACTTCAGAAGGAACATAGAGTCAGTTTTTTCCACCATTAGTGATGGTAAATTTTATCTTTTATTTAGTTAAAGATGGTAAGATTTGACAGATCCCTTATTTAAAAGATATATCTTCCTCTCTGAAATTTGCAAATAATCTATGTAGTAAAACTGTTAAACAGAATATTTCACACAGTGGTATTAGAATCCATTGTCCTTGGAATAGCAAGGACGGTAATTTTCTCATTCTGTTATTTCTTCCTCTATTAAAAAGAACTTTTCTTCTGTAACCAGAGTTGAACTATAGGTCTGCTTTAAAATGCAGGGAAAATGCTTAATTCTTTACCTTAATGGCTTTTTTAAGAATAAGAAGTTAGTGTTATGCACATTGTAATAGGAGCAAACAGGTTTCTCTTTTTCTTTTTTTTCATTTTTTCTTTTTCTCTAGGATTACTGTTATAGACAATTCCTTTTTTTTTTAAGGTACCCTTATGGATTTATGTATTGTTAGGTTTTCTCTAATCAATTGCAGTTACCTTTTGTGATGTTCAAATTATTCCATATTTAGCTAGTTAGGTTATAACCATATTTTTCATGCATAGAGACAGCAAAGTTGGAGATCAAGAAGCTTTGTCATCTAATGGGCAGGCTTTGAAATAAAAAATATTCCCTCGTTTCCTTTTAGATAGTGCCTATGATAACAGATTATAATAACTGAGACAGTGGGATTGTGGCATATACATATAACATTTGATAGAATATTTGGGCCCAGTTTATTACAGTTTTATTTCAGAACGTACACCAGTCATTTCTGATGACTGAATTCATCTTTTTAAACTTTCAACTCCTTTTGGATCTTACCACTCATGTTTTCTAAGTCGTGTTATAATTAGTACCCTTTTTTCTTCCCAAAATAAGAAATGAAATGGCTATTCATTCTGGGCTCAGTACATAACTTTATCACAAGGTGAAGAAATTTTAAATTACAAACTAATTATAACTAAGAATTGTCAGCAAACTCAGTCATTCAATATATTTTAAAGCTAGTATTAGCTCTTTATTGCATAACCCTTTGCTACTTTACTAACTCTTGATGTTTCCTCCCCCATTTCTGAAAACCCAGTTATGCAGGTTTAAATGGCCTAAATTCAACATTGCTATTTTTAGAAATTTAAAAGTAAACAAGTTTATACCATATCTTTAAGTTAACTTTCCATCTTGTTTTGGTATTAAAACAAGTTATCTTCATATTCCTCTTTCCAATCTAGTGGAAAATAATGATCTCTTCATCGAGATGTATCATCTAATATTAGGATAGTGTTCAGAGTATAATGACATTGGGAAAGGCACACTATAAGAGTAAATAACATCTAGTCTTGATTTTGAGAGTCATCTGTTCTTCCTTCCTTAGTGAGTTTGAATATTCCATGTTAGTATGTTCTGCATGAGTCTATTAATTTTTCTGAATTACTTGTTTAGCTAAGCCTTTTCTCTGTGGCCTTTGTTTAATAATGCCACCACAAAATAGGAAATAATGTTTCAAAATTGGAACACCACCTACTATACTAATTCTCTCTGTACCTTCTTTTGACTAGCAAATACTGTTTTTCTGTGTGTTTGTGTTGTGGTTGGGGTGGAGTGGTTAAAACATTTGCTAAATGCTTACCTTACTCAAAGTACTCAAGTTGTTGATTTTTACATCTTGATGACAGGCTGTTTATTTCTGTGTTTTGTGGTAACCTTTTTACAACCTTTGCTGTGAACTTTTAATGGAAACGTGGATGTTAAAAATAGAAAACAGCAAAGTTTTGTGATAGTCTTTTTCTTTTCTCTAAATTGCATAAATATACCTATATGCTTGTTTAGACATAAAATATATCTGGAAATAGACAAAATTGTTCTCAGTGGGTTCAGTTGCCACTGGGGTCAGGGGTTGTGGAAGTTTTACTTTTCACTATATATCCTTATTTATTTTTTATCTTCACTCTCCCAAATTTAAGCTCTTATGTTGTATAAAAACATACACCTGTATGCACACACGCGTCCATTGAAAATACTGTTTCCATCTTACAGGTTTCATTTTTCTGGGCTAATCTGAATTCTCATGACATTTCTATTATTGTAGACAGATGCATGAGTATTGACTAGACTGCCAGCTACAGGTTAAGGGAATCCTTGCTTTGGTTAACAGTAACAAAAAATAGATGGGAAAGTGTTTCTTGATATTCGAGTGAAACTCTAGAAATATGCTTTACTGTTGGATGGGTTATGTGAGTCAGCTCATGCTTCAGCAGCTAAACTTTCTACCACCTCTTAAATCACTGACAATGAGAATATTAATTTATTACTTTATCTTTTTGGTTCTATACTTGTATCAGTGAGTGATGGTCTGGTCATCGTTATACCACATTGCTTTCTCATTAAACTTCTTCAAGAGCCTTTGTGTTTTTAGAGCCTCTCCTTCCCAGTTTAATTTTACATTTTTATTAATACTATCAAAAGAGTTATATAGAGATATGTTGGATCCAGACAGTAGCTTTTTTAGCCTTTTTTTTCTTTTCCTCTGCATTTGTAAAAATAGTAGGCTATATTGAGAACCAAACAGAGTATGAGATAGTGCCTGTCACAGGTATATAAATCATCTAGAAGAGAATAAATATGAGCTATATGGTATATACAGCTTTTTTTGTTGTTATTTGAGTTAGGATCTTGCTGTGTTGCCTGGGCTAGGGTAGATAGAGTGGTGTAGTCATAGGTCACTGTAGCCTCAAACTCCTGGGCTCAAGCGATCCTCCTGCCTCAGCTTCCTGTGCTGGGACTACAGGAATGCACTAACATGCCTGTCTCATTTTTTTGATTTTTTTTTTTGTAGAGATGGGGTCTCGCTGTGTTGCCCAGGCTAATCTCAAACTCGTAGCCTTAAGGAATCCTCTGGCCTTGACCTCCCAAAGTGCTGGGATTACATGTGTGAGCCACTCACTGGCCTGTAATTTATTTTTAAAGAGAAAAAATAGCTCATTAAAAAATTAAGAGGCTCATTATTTTTGAGTCATTTATGGCATGGTCTTTATAGATGCAAACCAAAAGCAAGCAAAATTCCACCAAGACCTGGAAAATCCAGCCATTGAAATCCCTGGAGGTGTCAGTTAACATTTATTCAAACATATCTTGGTACACATGATTGTACTTAAAAGTACAAATTGATTAAAAAGAAATGAGACAAAAAGAAAACTGTAAGTTTTTAGTTCTTTTTCTTTAAAGTAACTATACTTTTATTCTGATAAATTAGAGTCCTGTTGGTAATGTGTGAGTTCTAGAGGAGTCTTACCAGTGTTGTTTAAAAATCACTTAATTATGAATCAGTATTTTTCTGTGGCATTGTCACTTATTCACTTGGTGACCTTGGCCTCATACATCAGATTCTGCGTTTATTAAATGAGAATACTAGAAGCTTTCTTGGCCATAGGGTTGGGGAAACCGAAAGAGTTACATACACTTACGTACTTGTTACCTCAGATGTTGCTGCTAATAGTGGATGATTCTATAAAATCGAATTACTGAATAATTTGACTGTAAATTACTGGCATTTATATATTGAAGTCATTGAAAATTTCCTGAAAAGTATGTGATATATTTTTGTTATTCATGTGCCACTAAGTGCCATGATTTGATTAATTGAATATTCTTTTAAGTATTAAAGATGTTATATGGAATAGTTAAATGCATATATTGGACAGTTGGTTACTCGTTGAAATGAATGTTATAATTTGCAAATATGGTTTTTCCTACTAGTTAAGAAGAGGCAGATTATTTCTTGTAGTAATATATAGCTCAGAAGTTGTGAGAAGTCAATTTGTCATATTAGGACTTTCTTTTTTTTTTTTAACATAAAATTTTAAGATAATTTTCTTATTTTTTTATTACCAAAGTCTTGTACTATCAATTGTAAAAGGTATAGAAAATACAAGTACAAGTAAACAACAATAAAAAATAAATCTCACCACTCCAGGAGGTTACCACTGTTAACGTTTTCATGCTTATTTTTCCAGTGTTTTTTGTGTGTTACAGGCTCAGACTTATACAAAAGCAATCAAGTTGATTCTAATACATTTTGTTACCTTTTCCAATTAAAAGTTTCTTTTTGTGACAGAGATGATATTCCAACTCTTTTAGCATGGCAACTCTTTGTTCAAACAGATCTTATGGAGAAATGAAGTAAATAAAACTGGAGCTTTTCTGGTTGAAGATGGGATGGAAATACAAAGCCTCAATGTTTGGCTTGCCTCACTAGCTTGAACAGTCTGCCTTAGAGGTACCACTGAAGAACTCCAGGATTTCACATAGCAAGCATAGTTGGCAAATTACTGCTTACTAGCATTTTTAATGGCTGAAGAGTGTTCCATTTGGTGACATCTGTGTAAGAGATCTGCCTTGAGGAATATTGTTAGCCGACAGCCTCCAGCTACAGAGCCTTTGGGATTTGCTGCATGATTGAACCACATTCTCCCTGGGCAGCTCCCTCCCAGTAACTGAGTACAGCACGGTACTAGGTGCTTGCCATTTCTGCACAACATGGCCTTCTTAGAGCTGTCTATGTTCTGGAGCTCCCTGTTGAGTTGGCACAACAGAACTGATCTAAGACTGTTCCTGCCTGATCCAGCTTCCTTCCACATTTGGCAGGTCTACATTGCAGCCTGAAGGCTTTCTCCCCTTATTCCTCATCTTTATGTTCTTCATAGGCATTTCTCAGGAAAGTCTCTTATACTTTTAATGCCATCTTGGGTCTGCTTCCTAGACAACTTGAGCTGACACACATCCAGGTGATTTTTAAAGAAATAAATATTTTAAGATGTTATAATATATTCTCATGATTTTGAAAAGCACAGAAATGCACAAAATGAAAAGTAAACTGGCTCTCCAGAATCTTAAGAAAACCATCTTCAGTAGTTACCTGGCAGGGGAGATACCATGATCACGAAGGTGGTTTTCCCAGGGCGAGGCTTATCCATTGCACTTCGGATGTGCTGACCCCTGCGATTTCCCCAAATGTGGGAAACTCGACTGCATAATTTGTGGTAGTGGGAGACTGCGTTTGTACTTTCCCCTGTAAAACAAACAGACAAAAAAAGAAAACCATCTTGATATGTTCATCTCTATACCTACGTCATATTCTCACTTATATCTTTTCTTTTTTCTTTTCTCCTCCCTCCTCCCCTTCCCTCCCCCCCCCCTTCCTTTGTTGCTCAGGCTGGAGTCAAACTCCCAGGCTCAAGCAGTCCTTCCACCTTAGCCTCCCAAGTATCTAGGACTACAGGTGCCACTGCCACGCCTGCACTGGCCTTTCTATCATTATTTCTTGATTTGTCAACTTTAGATGGTATCTATTAATGTTCTGAAAGATTAAGGAATTAGTATATCTACTATTCCTTTTACCTTTCCTCCTCCATCTTTAAATTTTTGTTCATTACTAATGTTGTTATTTTTACCTTGTCAATGCTTATGTTTATACTTTGTTATATATCTATAATTTAGACTGTGCCTTGACTAAAAATTGATTTTAAAACTTGAAAAATCAGTAATATCATTTGCTATAATTACATAAATATAATTTAGTCCAGAACCAAGTGGTTTGGTTGGAACTATGTACAAGAAATATAATCATGTGTATCTTAGCTCTGCCAAAGAAAGTATTTCAGGTTTCTTTCTAGATGCTCAGCAGTCTCTGGTCCTTGTAGCTCATACTGTTTTCTTCAGTGATAAAGAGCACAGTCCACACTACTTGGGTTGGATCAGTTGTTGGTCATCTTCAGCAAGTTACTTAAGCTCTCTTTGCTTAACATTTATGATGTGCAAAAGAGTTCTTATATTAGTTTTTTATTGCTACTGTAACAAATTACCACCAATTTAGTAGCTTAAAACAGTGTCCGTTTATAATCTCATAGTTTACATAGGTCATTAGTTCAGTGGGCTAGGCTGGGTCTCTGCTTAGAGTCTCATAAGGCTGAAATTAAGGTGTTGGCAGGGTTAGTTCCTTTCAGGAGGCTCTAGGGAGAATCAGTTTCCTTGATTATTCAGATTGTTGTCAGAATTGATTTCTGAGTGTCTATAGGACTAAGGTCCCATTTCCTTGTTGGCTGTTGGCTTGAGGGAGGGCCATGCTCAGCTTCTACATGCCATTTTCATTTCTTGCCCTATGGTTCCCTTCACCTCACAGCCAGCAATGGAGGGTAGAGCTCCTCCCAAACTTTAAATCTCTTCTACTTCTCCTGCATTCCTTTGACTGATTTCTTCTGTTTTCTCTTTTAAGGATATATGGGATTATGTTGGGCCTACTGGAATAATCTAGGATAATCTTTCTCAAATCCATAACCCTTTGCCATGTAATGTGACAAAATACAAGAATAGCAGTAGGGGACAAAAATCATAAAGGGTCAAAATCTTGGCTAGCACAGTCCTCCTTCTAGCCTTCATGATCTGTATTTATCTCACGTACAAAATACATTCACTGCATCCCAAGGTCCCCAAAGTTTCCATCCTTTTCTAGTTCAAAGTCTCATCTGAATCTCTTCAGCTCAGAAGTCCTAAATCACCTAAAATATGAAATAGGGATGAAGTTCTTTATCTGTGTACCTGTGAAACTAAAGAAGCAAGTCAACTCCTTCCAAAACACAATGTTGGCACAGTTACAGACCTTCTGGATTTAAAAGAGAGAAAGAGAAAAAAGGACTCATAAGTTCCAAGCAATGTAAAAGAACAGCTGGAGAAACTCCACTAGATTTCAAGGCCTGGAAGTAATCCTTTGTGGTTTGCAGTTTCACCCTCTGGGTTTGCAGCTCTTCCCTCTCTCTGATGACTTTGTTGGTTTATTTATTTTTTCATTTGTTTCTCCTCAGGTTTGGTGATTCTTGGTTGTCCATCCATAGTCATGAAAGAACTATTAAGTTGATCAATTTAGGTAACTGGATGTGGTTCTCTGCTGCAGGTTTATTTCACCCATAGGTCTTTCCCATGGCTGTGACATGTGAAAGCTTTGTTTAATCTAATGCATTCTTAGAGACATGCATTTCTCAAAAAATTGGTTATGTCCTAGCTACTCAGGAGGATGGGAGACAGGAGGATTGCTTAAGCCCAGGAATTTGAGGTTATAGTGAGCTGTGATCACACTACTGCACTCCAGCCTGGGCAACAGAGTGAGACCTTGTCTAAAAAAAAAAAAAAAAAAAAAAGATTGATTATGGGGGCAAAAAAAAAGTTGCTCTTTTTATGTTTAAGCCACAGGTATATATACAATATACAAAAATATGTAGTATAGCTGTGGTCCTAAAATTTCATGGATGGGTGTGATTAGGGAAAAAATATCTTTTAAAAAGCTCCTTTATTAACATTTGTACCCCCATAATATGCTGCAGTAAAAAAAATAAAAAATAAATAAAAAGCTCCTTTGGTTTCAGTAATGGAAGAAAAGGTTAAGAAACAGTGCTCTAAGGTGTATGATTGACTAGGAAGCAGGCTGCTAGGTACCCACTATTGCCAGAGTAATCATGCCTTATCTGATGAGTGGATCACTCAGGTACTGCTCTCAGTTACTGCTCTGCTTTACTTTTATATCTCAACACCCACCTTAAAAGCTCTCCACAGATGTGCATACTTTATTTCGAGCAGTAGCTTTCTAACTTTTAAAGAACTATCCTCCATAGTATAAAATACATTTTATATTGCAACTCAGTACACATGTATATATGGATTTATAAATATATAACTGAAGAAAATTCTGTGAAATGGTACATGTCTTCACTTTGTGTTTTCTGTTCAGTGCATTCTAGATTATTAAGCATTGCTAGTTGTAACCCACCAAAATTATTCGAAATCCATAGTTCGAAAAACACTAAAGTTTCAGCTCTTTTTCTTTAAGCAGGGAGAGGAGGAGAGGCATAGTTGACTAACCCATTTGGAATGCAGTGTTTTAATTGCTGATTTACTTGTTTATGTCCTTGATGATATCCCATCCTTACCCTCTGCTCTTTGCATTTTAAGCTTGAAGCCTCTCTTTGGCTCGTTTGGGAAGACCTAAACTGTCTCAGCTGTAGTTTGCTTTGCTTGCTTTTTCTTAGTCTGATCTCGTTTGTTTTATATTTTCTGAGCATCACCCAAATTTTCTGATCTGGTGATGGAACCCTTTTCCCCCCATATGTTTATGATTTGATTTATTTTCTGAGTTTGTTTAAAAACAAAACAAAACAGCTTTCTGTCATTACCTAAAGATCAGGGGTGGAAGAAAAGATACATTTGTGTGCTCAGTTTGTCGTGTTCATTTGGAAGCCTTATCGTTTATTTAATAGCCCTAAATTGGTGTTATATTTTGTTCTCCAATTTTTCTAAGAGCTTATTATTGCTAAATCTGCAGGCAGAGCAATGATTATTTTTAGGAATGAGTAAAACTTGACTACCTGTGTGACATTATCTACCTACCTGTAAAATCTTTAGTTCTCCTTATCGCTAGTGCTAATTAGTGGGTCACAGTTAAGACTGAGACTGGTCAAGCTGTCAGAGGTTTCAGAATCCCAGTTCTGCCACTTACTAGCTGTGTGCTCTTGGGCAAATTACCGCATTTCTCTGTACCTGTTTGCTGCTTCCAAGGCAGGGATAGTAGTTATCTACTTCATAAGGTTATTGTGAGAATTAAATCTTAGGGCATACAAAGAAAGTTCTTATGACAGTGACAGGCATATAATAAGCATTTAACAGTTGTTATTTGTTAACATCGTCATAACCATACTTATCCATATTTTATACATAACCATACTTATCCATATTATATATATCATCATAACCATACTTACCCATCTTTTCTTTTGCTTAAGAAAAAAAGGAAATCTCAGATATTTTATCTGTTTATACAGTTTTTATAGGCTGCATAGGTGAACCAATTCCTTTTTTGCTTTGTTTTCAACCTACTTGATTGTGATTTTTAAAAAAATCTAACTGTGTTTTGCTTTGCTGGAATTATTAAGCTGGGGCATTGACATAGCTAAGACTAAATTAGCTAGATTAAAGAGAGAAAGGATGTGAGGTGATTAGAGAAACCTCAGTTTGTTACAATGAAGGGTTGTAGATTGCAAACCATTATATGAGCTTTGTGGATAATAGTTGAGAATGAGGGATACAGAGTCAGACTGACTGAGTTAGAACATTAGTTTTTACTGGCTATGTGACTTTGGGGAAGTTAATCAACTTTTTTGTGCCTCAATTTCACCATCTGTAAAATGGGGAAAATAACACCTACATCATGGGGATGTTGTGAAGATCCCATGAATTAATGCATGTAAATTGTTTAGAAGTGCTTAAGAGATAATAGCTATTACTAGTAGTAATATTGTGCTTGGATTTTGAACTCAGTGTTCAATTATGTTTACAGTTTAAGTACAGGTGGAGTATCCCTTATCTCAAATGCTTGGGACCAGAAGTTTTTTAGATTTCGGATTTTGGAATATTTGCATATACATAATGAGATACCTTGGGGATGGAACCCAAGTCTAAACACAGAATTTATGTTTCATAAACATCTTTACACATAGGCTGAAGGTAATTTTATTTTTCCCTTGAGGATGCTGAAAAATTGTTGTGCTCCTGCAGTTTGACTGCACCCCACCGCATGAGGGCAGGTATGGAGTTTGCCACTTGTGGCATCATGTCAGCACTGAAAAGTTTTGGATTTTGGAACATTTCAGATATTTGGATTGGGTGCTCAAGCTGCACAGAGATACAGGGTTGAAATATAAAGGGTGAGATTTTTATATTGAAAGAGGAAGGGTACTATGTTTTCTACCATCTAGAGATTGTGAATAACATTTGGAGCATAGGAATTATCTGAGAGGTTAATGAATACTTCATTAATACAATAATACTTCAAATATTGGACTTCCTAGGGTTGTTCTAAGAGCAAAGCCATACCTAGGCATTGCTGTGGTGGTGTATTGCTAGTTTTCTCACTTAACAGCCTTTAAAACAATTTCTCTTTTTCCTACTTGTTATACCTTATTTCCTGAATTTCTGCTTTAGTAGTTAACAGTAGTTACTAGTTTTTTTTAAATCCTCCTTTTGAAGTTGTAGAAAAATTAAAGTTAGAATGTATCTGAAACAGAATCTTCTATCACATTTATCTAGAGTCTCTTTTTAGAATATATTACTCAAAATATTTTCCTTTCCAGTGTTTGAGTGTTAGAGTATAATTATTAGTGATTTCAGAATGTTTTATCTAATTATCCTGTTTGTAGCAGTTTTTTCCTGATGAAAAACATCTTGAGCAGTACTTTCATGTATCCTGTTTATTTACTTGAATTAGTTGATTGAATATAGTGTTAGAAATTGATTTATCAAGACTGCTAATTTTGTTTATTATTTTTTCCCTTTTAATTGTGGCCATTAAGTATCAACTTTGAAGTTATTTTGCCGGAGACAAATTTGTTTTTGAAATATTCTTATTGTTGAAGAATTACATACTATTTGGGTGACTTTGCTGGTAAACCCTGGCTAGTTGTGCATCTCTTAATGAGAGTCTTAGAGGAAGATACGTCTATCTCTGGTGAATTGTCAAAAGAATGATTTTTCTTGAAAACAGTTAGAATGTCCTTTGTGTATACTGTTTGCCTGCAGATTTTCTAATATTTCTCTGTAGTGTACGCGCGCACACACACACAGACACACCCCATATATATGTTGAAAAACATTTTAGTATACAACATTTAGGCCAGCCTTTTCATTAGTAAGATTGCATCACCATTTGCCAGTATATTATAGCATATGTTCATTCATTACCCTTGATGGTCCATTGCTAAATATATCCCTGATTATTGTTTACTGTATCAATTTTGTGCATTACTACACGATATCGAACTATTGTGTTATTAATTTTAGGATTCATTCAGAAATTTACAAACCATGTTAGCATTTTGGATCATGAATATAAAACATCTTTTTTGTTATTAAGTAGGTGCCCTGTTGAGGTAGTTAAGTTTTTCATTTCATTTGGATAATGTGCTATGTTGAGCTTTGGTTGTTAATTGATAGATGTGGGATCCTCTGTGAGAGCTTTTAAAATGCATAACACGTATTTCAGAAAGCAGCTGTTGCTATGGCAACTCTCGGGTCACTTGCAGCTCAGCTTACATGATTGGCTGTTAATGGAGTCTAATATGCTTGAGAAGAGAATTGAGCAAATGAAAGAGGGTTTTGAAGGAATCCTCTTAAACCTCTTGAAGTTTAACAGAACAGCACACAAAAATTTAACACTTATATTACTGTTACATAATTTTGCTGAAAGTAGTTTTATGAATAATGAAAGTGACACACAGGACAGATTTTTGGAAAAAATAATTTTCAGAACCCTCTTAAGAATGTTGCAATCTTGTATTGTCACTTTTCCTTATTTTACTGTTGTTTAAAGAAACACTTTCACAGCTACCGCTTACATTATGTGCCCTACCCTCTGAAGCACCTACCTCAGAGGAGTTAATTAGATTGAGGCGTGAGATGGTTGTTAATTGTGCAGGATCAGAGAGAGTGGTAAAACCAGGAATGCTGTCTAAATTTACTCTGGTTATGTGAATTACATTAGAGTCTCCTTTCTCTTGGATTTTTAAGGTAGCCCCATGAATACCTGACTCTCTCTTAGGGGTATTTGGGTGGTTTGAAAAGGGAAGTGGTGGTGTAGACTTTGGATTTTGAGGCCAGTAAAGTAAAATCAAGCATAATTAAGAACTGGCATAATAAAAATTAATAGAGCCATGCACAAAGACAGTAATATCTTTCTTCTTAAGTGACAGAGTTTCCATTAGTTTCCACTTACTACATCTTTTGTAAGTATGTTGTTAGATTGAGGCCTATCTTATTAATTTTGGCAGTTAAATAATAACAAATATAATTAAAATATAATTATAGAATTTATAATTTAGATGAAATTTATTAAATAATAAGTTAATAACACCTGAGAAGCAATTTCACTTTGTAAAAACAACTTCAGCTGATTAGTTCAGCAAGTGTAGGAAATAGTACTTAGCTTATTTTAAGTATCTGTTGCTTCTAGTTTTTGGGTTTTAAAAAATCATTGATTACGGTGGTAGTATTAAAATTGATAAAACTAAGTTACAGCTATGCTGGTTTATTTGACTTTTCTGGTTTTGCTAGCAAAAATAACTAGTGGTAAAAAATTAGTACCTACCAACATCCTAAATTACCTTTGATTTATTTTCTATTAAAGGAACACAGATATTAAAGGAAAACTTTTCATAGTAGACCTGCATAAAAATGTGGGATGCCCCCATTACTCTTTTGACAAAACAAAACACTAAAATTGAGTGTTTAAATATCTTCTAAACACTAAAATCTGTAAGTTTATAATTAACATTACCTTTTTGAAATACTTTTTAAATAGTTTTGTTTTTATATGATAGTGTTGAAGTGACCTGGTGACCATATGTCTTGGTCTGCCTGTGGGCAGTTCTGGTGGTAGTACTGGATTATGCTGTTGCCTAATATTATTAATAATAGTGCTCTCTTTTTATAGTTAATACCAGGAGATATAAAGAAAAGTACAGAAAGTCAATATATAAATCCACAACTCATAGATAGCTATTGTTAACATTTTATTGCATTTCTTTTTCAGTCTTTTTCTGTGCATATGAATATACATAAAACATGTGTAAGAGAGGTCATCCTTTATATTTAAGTCTATACATTGACCATTTTCCATTTATAGGACATTAAGTTCTTTTCTTTTTTGCTATTATAAATAGTTCAGGATGGATGAACCCTTTAAATGTAAATGCATTTTTAGTTTTATATTTAGTTTTGGTTTAGGACAAATTTTTAGAAGAGGAATTACTAAAGGATTACTGATATTTTGAAGATGTTGATATATATTGCTTTCTAGAAGAGCTTTTCATTGTTTTGACTTGTAAATTACTTTAAATTTACTTGTGGGACCTCAAGTGCAGAGGGTTGAATTAATCCTGACCTCAGTTCATGGCATATAATAATTATTAACTCATTCAAGGTCTTGCTTTCATTTTATTTGTTTATTTTCTTTTGTCTGTGTTATCCATGCTTCCTCTTCTCGTCCCATAGATGTACATCGTGATGTGCTTGATATGCATATACATTTATCTGTATGTGTTCTTGTAACACATATAATTTTGTCTTGTGTGGATATACTTCAAGTAAAATATAATGAGGATTGGCATCACTTTATTTACTTCCCCTTTCCACTCACTACTGCCACACTTCATTTAAAAAAATTATGGTAAAATATACACATAACTCAAAATTTACTGTCTTAACCATTTTTAAGTATATAGTTCAGTGGTATTAAGTATATCCATATTGTTGTACAACCATTACCACTGTGCATCTACAGAACTCGTTTTATCTTACAAAACTGAAGCTCTATACCCATTAAATAATATCTTACCAATACCCTCATTCTCAACCCCTGGCAACCATCATTGTACTTTCTGTCTCTATGAATTCGACTATTGTAAGTACCTCATGTAAGTGGAATTGTACTTTGGCTTTTCTTTCTTTTTTCTTTTTTTCTTTTTTTTGTGACTGGCTTATTTCATTTGCATAATGAAAGCAAGCTTCATCTATGTGTAGCATATGTCAGAATTTCATTCCTTTTTAATCCTGAATAATATTACATTGTTTGTAAATACCGTGTTGTGCTTATCCATTCATCTGTTAATGGACATTTGAGTTGCTTCCTTCTTTGAGCTATTATGAGTAATGTTACTATGAACATGGATGTAGAAATATCTTTTCAAGACATTGCTTTCAGTTCTTTTGAAGTAAAATTGCTAGATCATATGGTAATTGCATTTTTAATTTTCCAAGTAACCACCATTCTGTATTCCACTGTGGCTGTATCATTTTATATTTCCATCAACAGTGTTCAAATTTCTCTGCATCCTTGTCAACACTTCTTGTTTTCTGCTTTTTTGATAGAAGCCATCCTAATGGATATTCACTGCTATGTCATGTTTTGATTTATACTTCCCTAATGACTAATGATATCGAGCAGCTTTTCATGTGGTTATTGACCATTTTTGCATTTTTTGTGGAGAATGTCTATTCAAGCTCTTTGCTCATTTGTGAATCAGGTTGTTTTTGTTGTTGTTGACTTTTAGGAGTTCTTTATCTCTGGATATTAATGCCTTATCATATATATGCTTTGCAAATATTTTCTGCGTGTTGCCTTTTTACTCTGTTGATATTATCTTTTGATCCACAAAATTTAAAAATTTTCATGGTCTAATTTGTCTATTTGCTGCCTGTGCCTTTGTTGTCCTACCCAAGAAATCATTGCCAAATACAGTGCCATCAAATTTTGCCCTGTGTTTTTTTCCTAAGAGTTGTATAGTTTTAGATCATACATTTAGTTTTTCGATCCATTTGAGTTAATTTTTTGTATATGGTGTTTGGTAAGGGTCCAACTTCCTTCTTTTGCATGTGGATATCCAGTTTTCCCATTGTGTGTTGAAAAGACTGTTCTTTCTCCATTAATGGTGTTGGCAAGCTTCTGGTAGATAATTTGACCATACATGTGAGGACTTATTTGTGGGTTCTCTATTCTATTCCATTGGCCTATATGTCTGTATGACAGTACCTACAGTATTTTGATTTCCATAGCTTTGTGGTAAGTTTTGACATGAGGAAGTGAGTCCTTAAGTTTTGTTCTTCTGGGTTCAATATCTTGGTCTTGAAATTCAAGATTGTTTGGGTTATACATGGTCCCTCAAGATTACATGTGAATTTTAGAATGGGTTTTTCTATTTCTGCAAAAAATGTCATTGGGATTTTGATAGCGATTTCATTGATTCTGTAGATCACTTTGCGTAGTGTTGATGTCTTAGCAGTATTAAGTCTCCCAATCTATGAACATGAGATACATTTCCATTTATTTATGTCTTCTTTATTTTCTTTCATCATTGTTTTGTAGTTTTCAGTGTACAAGTCTTTCACCTTCTTGGTTAATTTATGTGTAAGTATTTTATTCTTTTTGGTACTGTAAATGAAATCGTTTTCGTAATTTTCTTATCAGATTGCTCATTGTTAGTGAGTTGAACCACAACTGATATTTTTGTGTGTTGACTTTGTATCCTGTTACTTTGCTTCTGTTTATTCTATAAGTTTTTTGTGAGTGGAATCTTTAGAGTCTTGTACATATAAGATCATGTCATTTGTGAAGAGAGATCATTTTATTTCTTCTCTTTTAATTTGGATTCTTTTTATTTGTTTTTCTTGCCTAATTACTCTGATTAGGACTTCCAGTATTATGTTGAATAGAAGTGGCAAAAGCAAAGCATCCCTGCCTTGTTCCCGATCTTAGGGAAAAAGCTTTCAATCTTTCACCATTGAGTATTATGTTTGCTGTGAGTTTTTCACAAATTGCCTTTATTTTGTTGAAAAAAAAATCCCTTCTTTTGATAGTTTGCTAAGTGTTTTTATTGTACAAGGGTGTTGAATTTTGTCAAATGCTTTTTCTGCATTGAGATGATCGTGTGATTTTTTTTCCCCCTCATGCTGTTAATGTATTGTATTACATTGATTGATTTTTGTATGTTGAACCATACTTGCATTCTAAGAATGAATCCCACCTGGACATAGAGTATAATCCTTTTAATATGCTGCTAGATTTGGTTAGAACACTTTCTAGGGTTGTATTTTTTTTTTTTTTTGCACTGTTTTGCCAGGCAGGATAGTGACATGATCCAGTCAACTTGGGAGTTGAGTCTTGGCTCTGTCATTTAGTGACTGTGGTACTCTGGGCTTAACCACTTGATGCTTTAATTTTGTAATTTGTAAAATGAGGTTAAGAGTAGTTCCTGTCTTTATTGTGAGGATTAAATTAGGGAATATATGTATAGAACAATAGCTGGCACACAATTACTGCTATATATATGGGTTATTGTTACCAAATTTAAAAAATGTGGCTGGAATTTTGAATGGAATTGCATTGCATGGATACATTTTTGGGAAAATCACATAATTAGTTGCCCCATCCAAGAGTATGGAATGACTCTCCATTGATCAAAGTTTTTATGTATTTTAATAGAATTAGGTTTTCATTTTATCTCTGTAGTACTCAAAGTATTCAATCACTAGTCATTAACCAGGGGCAGTATTGTACCCCTTCATCCCATGGGGCATTTGACAACATCTGGAGACATTTTTGGTTGTCACAAGTCTGGGCATGCTATTGCATCTAGTGAGTAGAGGCCAGGAATGCTGCTATCCAGCATTGGATAGCATTGTTATGGGTAGACCCCACAACACAGAATTATCTGGCTTAAAATATCAGTAATGCTGAAGCCGAGAAACCCTTTTCTAGATATGTAGTGGGTTTTTTTTTTTTTTTGGTTTGTTTTTGTTTTGCCTTTGTGAATGTTCTATATTTTAATTTCTGATTGGTTATTGCTATTGGAGAGAAATATTATATATCTGGCAATTTTGCTAACTCTAGTTCTAATAATTTGTTGATTCTGATGATTTATATTTCTAGATGATCTGGTCTCTTCCCTTCTAATTTTTATATGTCTGCCTGTGTCTGGAGCTCTTTTCTTATAGCATTGGCTAGGAACTTTACTATTTTGTCAAATAGTAGCAGTGATAATGGGCATCTTTGTAGTGTTCCTAACTTTATGGAAAGAGTTTATAGTTTCTTAACATTAAGTAATACCAAAATAGTGTAGGAGGATGCTAGTCTTGAGAGCTTGTTTGGAGGTTCTAGCAGGGGAGCACAGTTACTTGTATACCCTTGACCGAAGAATGGTCCTCCTCTATCAGGGAAGGTTGTCCTTCTTGACTGAGTGCACAGCTTCAGGAGGGACGCACATGAAGTGGTGAGGGAGGAAGGGGACACCTGCCTAGCCAGCCAGATCAGCCGAATCAACCCTGGTGATCAATGGGGTGACAGATGTCAGAGCCAGATCGCCCTTACATCCAAGGATGCCAGTTTTATTTCATCCTGCCATCATTGAGTGTTATCACTTAAAATGTGTTCTTGAGGCAAAAATGCTTGACTTCACTGATCAAGGAAATGCAATTTCAAGCAATAATGAAATAATGTTTTTTGTTTCGCTAATAATATTCAGAATTTTTCTACAAGCACAATAGAATTTTTCTATTTTTTCTCTGTATCTTTGTCTTTTACCAGTTTTTCCTCCCCTCAGTATGTTGTAAGTTATGAGCTATGGCTGTTAAGTTTGTGGTATTTTTTGGCTTGTTTGTTTCAATGTGCAAAATTTTAAGTTTTATGAAGACACATCTACCTATTTTTTTGTTGTAAGATCTTTTATTGCTTCTATGCACAAGAAGTCCCTAAATTGTGAAACTTTGTTTTGAGATTTTCCTGTGATCTTTCAGCTTCTGTCTGAGACATTTTCCTGGTTAAACAAGGGTATGCTTATCAATCCTTTTCCCTTTGTTCTGGATCACTCACCTGACTTAAGGTGTTGCTTCATCCCATGGCATGCTAAAATTGTAAGTGACTTACAAATATTATTCACTGTGTCCTTCCTCCCCACCCCCAGTAGTTTTCACAGAGCTTAGGATAATCTTTGAGGTATCTCAAAGGCCACTGGAGATGCAGCACTGAGGTGTGGGCTTGATAATAGGGCAGGACTCCAGGTTTCCTACCCTTCTTATGTTCAACTCTTTCCTGTTGGTGTTCTGCATATGATTATATCTAAATAGTTGGTGTGCATAAGACTGTTGTTTATAAAAAGTTTCTTCTGCGGAAAGAGAGAGAGAAAGTAAAGTTTGAAAAATACACTGACCTAGCATGAGAAAAGAGAGTGTAATTGCCAGGTCATAAGTTAGTAAATATCAAAACCAAGATTAGAGTCCATTTTTTCTGAATCCAGTCACTTTTCTAGATATTACATAAAATTTTCTATGTGTTAGACATTTCTGACAGTATGATCCACTGTCATTTCTTTCTTCTAAAACTGAATCCATTTTATTTACCTTTTTTCCCCTGTGGGGAATACTTCTTTCTCCAACTCTTCATCTTTACTTCCTTAATTTTTTTAAATATTCTACCATCATTCTTTCATGTGCAGAATTGGAAATAAATCACTTTTAATGGCTATCTTTTTAGTCTACTCCATCCAGTTCAACTGCTAAGACCTACCAGTATATTTTTTCTTTAACTTGTTTCTTTTGTGGTGTACTTGCTGCTAGCATCATGGTTGAATCGCTTAATAGCTTCTGACAGTACTATCATAATAGCTTTATAATTGTTTGACTTATAACTAGGCTGTAATCCCTCTGGTCTTTCCTTTACCTTGTCTCACATTAGTATTTGTAAAATATAGCTAGATTGGACAAAATGAAGTCTTAAGTTCCGTGGACTAACATTGAAGGCCTTTTACAGGTTGGGTGGGCCTGGGAGGTGTGTATATGTATTAATAACTTTTTAGTAATGTGTTACTAATAAGTCATATTCAGATCTGTACAGATTTAAAAAACCTTATAGTTCTTTCTTGTTACATGTATGGTACTTGTTTATTGTGGTAAGTACAGAGATGTAAAAGTGGGGAATAAAAGTTGCCCATAATTTCACTGTTCAGAGATAATCATTAACCAAGTTTTTTAAAATGAGTTTTCTTCATATTTATTCTGCTTATGTTTTGGTAAGCTTGTATGTTTTTAGTTTTGTGTTGTTATTATGAACAGAATCTTTTTGTTTTTCTTTTCTCCTTTTTTTTTCTTTAGAGACAGGGTCTGACTATGTTGCCCAGGCTGGCCTTGGATTCTTGAGCTCCAGTGATCCTCCTGCCTCAGCCTCTTTAGTAGCTGGGACTATAGGTCTTACTCACTGTGCCCAGCTGTTTTCTAGTATTTTTAATCAATTTTTAATATACAGTATAAAAAACTTTCATTTTTATATGTTTATTGACTGCCTTGTTGAAGTCTTTATTAACTTCAACTGCACCCTTTCAGTTTAACAAACAAAATGGTGACTAGAATGAATAGAGAAGAAATAGTATGAGCAAAGGCAATGGAGAGTGTGAACCATAAAGATATTTGGGGTGAACTGCAAGTATATAATTTGGTATTACATAGACATAAATTACAATGGCAGGAAGAGATTGGAGGTGAGACTACAGGGGAGCCAGATCCTTAAAGCTTTTGCTTGCTATGTTTAGGAATTTGAATTTTATCCTAGAATCGATAGAGAGCTATTTGAAAGATTTTAAGCAGGGATCTGGTGTGATTAAATTAGTATTTTAAATAAATCAGTCTGGCTATAGGGTGGACGATTGAATTGAAGCAAACAAGGAGACTATTGAAACATTTAAGGGAACAGCAAGGGCCTTTAATTAGGGCAGTGTAAGTAAAATGAGAGAGGAAGGGATGGATTTAATGTACATTTTACTGGTAAAATTGGCAGGATACGGTGAGGTAGAAGGGGAAATCAAAGCTGATCTCAGGGGTTCTGATTTTCCAGCTTGGAGGACTACATGATTCCATTAGATGAAATGAGTAATTTGGATGAAAAACACATCACAAAATTTAATTAAATCAACTTCTTTTACTTTCTCTCTCTCTTTTTTTTTTTTTTTTTGAGAAAGAGTCTCACTCTGTTGCCCTGGCCAGAGTGCCATGGTGTCAGCCTAGCTCACAGCAGCCTCAAACTCCTGGGCTCAAGCAGTCCTTTTGCCTCAGCGTCCGAGTAGCTGGGACTACAGGCATGCGTCACCATGCCTGGCTAAATTTTTCTATATAGTTTTAGTTGTCCAGCTAATTGCTTTAAATTTTTTTTAGTAGAGACGGGGTCTCGCTCTTGCTCAGGCTGGTCTTGAACTCCTGAGCTCACACGATCCTCCCGCCTTGGCCTTCTAGAGTGCTAGGATTATACGTGTGAGAGCCACCGCTGCTGGCCCAGTTTCTTTTTCTGAAGGACAAGAAGGTGGGTCACTATTGGGAAAAGAATCTCAGTTTCTGGAATGTCACAACCAAAGTCACAATGTTGCGTCTTAAAATGTATACAGGAAACAATAGTAAAACCAGAATCTAAAAGATTTTGGAGCGTTCAGGTGCTTTAAAAATTAGCGTTAACAACCTTTTTACTGCCTAATATTCCTAAAGGATGCATCACATCTGGTCAGTAAAAACAGTTTGCTGTTGCTTGAGGGGCAAGGATTGGGGAGTGTTTGGGGAGCTGGAGGAGAACAATATTCCTCAAATCCAGGTGACTAGTGATTTTTGTTCTGGTTAAAAACTATGGTCTAGTTGAAAGGAATACTATGTAAAGTGGAGATCTGTGGTTTTACTATTACTATTAACTTTTTATTAAGGAAGATTTCAAGCACATGCAAAAGTAGATGAAATTGTATAGTGCACCCCTTATGTACTTAACTACCCAGCTTCAACAGTTATCAGGTCTTGCCTAATATTGTTTCATCTGTACACCTCTCATGTCATATTCATTTGAAGCAAATCCCTGACATCTTATCATCATCTAAATATTTTCGTGTATATCTATGAAAGATAATAGCTTTAAGAAACACTAATTAGCATCAATAGTAATTTTAATATCATAAAATATTTTCTAGTGATTTTCTTTCAGAGTAGTTTCAGTGGAGAATTGTGGTTAAAATAAGATCTTTTTAAACTAGAAGAGGGAATGAAAAATTAGGTGGAAAAAGTGAATATAGGCTACCTTTCTACAAAGGAAAAACTTGCATTATGGTGCCTGTCAAGGAGAGGGAGTTACAGTTTTTTGTATGTTTTAAGTGACTGGGGATACTTAAGTGGTTCGTAGGCTTAGGGAAACAGGTAGTAGAGAATGAAATACTGACATGAGGGCATGGAGCAAGAAGAATACCTTGATTTCTTTTTTTTTTTTAAGGAAAAAGTATTTTTATTTTATTCTAAAGTAAGCACAATTATTTATTATGGGATGTATGTTGGGCACTGCACTACTTCTCAAAATTTGGAATTATATTGGGCACCACACCTCATTTCCTGTACCACAATGATTTACACATGGTATTTGCTTTTTAAAGATTTAATCATATTACTTTTTACTTTTAAAATCGACACATAATTGTACATGTGTATGGGGTACATAGTGATATCATACATACAATGTATAGTGATTAGACCAGGGTAATTAGCATATTCATCATCTAAAACATTTATCATTTCTTCGTGTTGGGAACATCCTCTTAGCTACTTGAAACTTTATAGTTTTGTTAACTATAGTCATCCTACAGTGGTACTGGGAAGGGACAGGTAGACAGTGAAAGAAGTAAGCAGTAGGCTGTGTATATGAAAGTGAGGAGCAGATATATCGACAGCATGACAGAGCTGTGAATATTGGAAGATTATATCAGATTGGTTAAAGTCTTTGGCTGTGAGAATTGGTAGATGAAGTCCACAGTCCATGTGAGTAGGTTTTTCAGATTGAAAAGGTTCAGGAATCTTGAGACTTGGGTTTTAGAGGGACATTGCCCATGGTAATAGGATATAAGGTAGGGCAGAAATCTGACCAATATGCAAATACCTTCTTCAGTGAATGTGAGGAGCAGTTGTAGGTGGTCAGGAAATGAATAGATGACACTGACAAGGAAGATTAGAGGGTGTATTCATGTGGAGTAGGGGAGTGATAATGGTTTGGGAGATACTGTGGGTAACTAAGAAAATTCAGAGTTTGGGAGAATATGTCTCCTAGTTTTCAGGTGTGTTCCAGATAGCCGAGATGTTTCTATACAAAGATGTTCAGGACCATGGCCTTATCCATAAAGCTCAAAATACTCTTGTATAAATATAAAACAAGGCGGTTCTCTAAATAGGTGCTGTGAACAGCAAAGATAGTAAATACTCATATCATACTTGTGAAGAAAAGATTTATCACTTCAGTAACATTTGAAATGTTAGGAGATACAGAAATATGGGAGAAGGGAGAGGGTGGTGCGGTGTGGTTGAAATGGAGATGGAGAATGATATGAGCAGAGGTAGTTGGAGATGAAGACAGTGAGACTTATCATTTTACCTAGTATAGAGCATGGAGGAAGGAGTAGTTGGAGAAGAAAGGTAGTAAGTTTAGTACCAAAAATCCTCTCACATATTCAGCCTTTCACCAAACTCTTCTAATTGAAACCCACTTCTCCCATAAGGATATCTCTTATAGCTGTTTGGGGGTTGGGGAGATAGATGTAGCTCAGAGCAGTAAAGTCAAGGGAGAATTTAATAAAATGTAGGTTTGCCATTCAGTCTGCTTAAGTGTTTTGGGACTTAAAAAGCAAAACCCTAGATACCTACACACAGAATCACTCATACACTGTAGATTCTAGTTAGTAGAGGTTTTTCTATATCTATAGAGTACCTAATGTTTAATAAGAGCACACAACAGAAATACTGTATGTTTGTAAGAATTGAGACATGAGAAACAAGGCTAGTAAACTGGTAATTAAATATAATAGCCTATATTAAACCTGATCATTGTGTACTAAGTTATATCAATGATGATATCCTAGAATTTTGTACTTAATACATGAGTTTTTGCGCCCTCAGTAATTCCCTATATTTTTATATGTCATTGACAGTAGTCAGCTTGACAGTAGGAAACACTGGAGAAATAAAGAGGACACACCTGATCAGTGGCATCCCTGGAGTATATTTAATCAAGATGATTGCCTTGGGCAGCTGGCAGGCATGGTGTTTCAGTGAGCTGTGGTGAACGTGTATGGTTATGATCGTTCTGAGACTTTTATACATATACTTCACCTAACTTTCTGTTCTACCCCCAATTTCACAGTCTCCAGGATTCTGAAAAACTTGCTATTGAGGAATACTGTAGTCTGTTCATTAACCTCCTTCAAAGTTTTTTTCCTCCCAAATTAATTTTCCTCCTAATGGTGGAGCATAGTATTCAATAGTAAATATACAGTGGATAGTCACCACACTTTCATATTATAATGTAGCAGTACATTATCTTGACTTAGCCCACAATAAGGTAATGTTCTGTTTTACTGTGTCCTTGAGAACTCAAGATTTGTGATCAACAAATGCTCACAACGTGATTGTGAGCTGTACAAATTTAAATTATCCAAAATTGAAATCGTATAATATAAAAAAAAGAAACATCAAACTTTGATGTGCAAAATTGCTATGACTCAAAAAGAATTCTTTAAGAATTACATAATTTCAAACTTGGTAGGCGTGATAAATTGTGAACTGTCTGTACCTTTTGCACATGGCGATATTATTTAAGTAAACAAATACTTTTCCTCCATTGTCAATAGTCATTCTGCTCCAGCCTCCTACCTTGGCCATTACACTTGCACATTCCTCATGTCTTAACTCAGATGTTGCTTCCTTAGAGAGACTAGGACAATCTATCACCTCATAGCAGTTCTTACAACCTGAAATTGTTATGTTTATCTCTTTGTTGTCTGATTTTATGAACTATAAATAACAGCTTCTTAAAGACAGGAATTTCACCTAATTTATTTACTCTATTTTTAGCACTATTAGAATGGTACCTAGCAGACAAGAGTTGCTCAATAAACATTTCTTCAAAATGATGTTGAGTATGTAACTTCTAAACAATGCTTTTATGGAGTAGAGGGGTGTTGTAGGCTGATTTGTGTTCCTCCAAAGGATATGTTGAAATCTTAACCTCTATATCTGTGAGTGACCTTATTTGAAAGTAGGATCTTTGCAGATATAATCAAGTTAACACGAGGTCATACTCAATTAGTATGGGTCATAATCTAATATGATTGGTGTCCTTATAAGAAAAGAAAACAGAGAGACATAGGGAAGAGAATACCATGTGAAGACAAAAGCACACAGACACAGGAAAGATGGAGGCAGAGACTGGAGTTATACTTGGAGGCAGAGACTGGAGTTATACTGATAAGGGGCCAAGGAACACTTGAGATTACTAGAAGCTGGGAGAGTCCAGGGAGAATCTTCCCCCAGAAGTTTCAGAGATTGCATGGCCCTGCCAACACCTTGGTTTTGGACTTCTTGCTTCCAGAACTGTGTGAGAATTAATTTCTCTTCTTTAAAGCCATCCAATTTGTCATACTTTGTTACTGCAGACCTAGGAAACTAATACAAGGGAAAAGCCTTGGAAATGCAAAATATAAGCACAAAAGATAAAAGAATAACTTATTCCCATTTTGCAGCCTCTGGCATTTAACATTCTTTAGTTAGTAATTTTCTTAATGGGATTGAACATTTATGGGTGTTTCCAGGCATATAAAAATATCATTGGTTTTATCAGATGGTTTCTTTTTTTCCTAGTAAGATTTATTGAAATTCTATTTGTTGCACAGTACATGTCTCATAGTCTCATGGAACTCTGTGGGAAATGCAAATAGTTTTGTTTAAATATAATTTAATTATAATGAGTAGTTATCATAGTTTTGATCTTCAAGAGCTAGAGACCATATTGGGTAGGGGTCCAGAGGGGGAACGCACATAGCTTTTGTAAGTGAATTACTAAGAGTAAAGAAATGTTTTGAACCCCAGGGAGAAAGTGAGAAGGTAATTTGACAAAATATCTAACCTATTTTTTCTTCGTATTCTCAGATCATTTATTGACTTTTTTCTTTTAA
Source organism: Lepilemur ruficaudatus (assembly GCA_963574885.1). Lineage (NCBI taxonomy): Eukaryota > Metazoa > Chordata > Mammalia > Primates > Lepilemuridae > Lepilemur > Lepilemur ruficaudatus. Next base: position 27,066 of record CAUYRT010065781.1, read on the forward strand.
GTGTTTAGTTTGGAAGTTAGTTTTGGTTCTCTTCCTTCTCTCTTGAAGTAATGTCAATCTTAATTAAAGTTGCAAAAATAGCACAGGGGTTTACTCTGTTACCCCCACCTAACTTCCCCAAATGCCAGTATCTTATGTAACCACAGTACTATATCAAGACCTGAAAATTAACTGATAAGATACTATTAACTAACATATAGACCATATTCAAATTTCATCAACTGTCTTGCTAATGAATGTCCTTTCTCTGGTCCAGGATCCAATGTAGCATCACACATTATATTTAGTTGTCATATCTTGTCTCTAATCTGGCATAGTTGTCAGCGTTTCTAAGTGTTTCATGACCTTGACACTTTTGAAGAATACTGGCCAGTTTGTAGTATGTCCCTCAGTTTGGGTTTTTCTGATTATACTTGTGATTAAATTCAGGGTATGCATTTTTGGGAAGAATACCACAGAAGTGAAGTTGTGCCCTTCTTTGGTTATCATATTAATAGAAGGCCCCTGTTGATATGTCTCATTATTAGTGGTGTTAACTTTAATCACTTGGTTGAGAAGGGAATCTACTGGTTTTCTCCACTGTAACATCACTATTTTCTCCTTTGTGATTAGTTGATATCTTGTAGAGAGATACTTTGATACTGTGCATAAGTTTCATACTATATTTTTGCTCACGAGTTTTAGTATTCATTAACGATTCTTGCCTGAATAAAATACTGTTTATCAAATGGCAGTTTTCCTATTTCTGTCATTTCTTCTATATTTATTTATTTTGTTGTAAGGAAGAGTTTTCCATTCTCTCTCCCATTTGTTTTTCATTCAATTATTTATTTTTCTCGAGAGTCTTAGATATGTCTCCTGTTCTGTTGTTTAGAATCCATTACAATTCAGGTTTTCCTAATTATAGCTGTGTTCAAAATATGAAAGATTTTTCAAATTTAAAGGTAAATTGTTATTTAATGATGGAACAGTAGTTTTGAGAACTCACAATAGCATTCTCTTGATTTAAAGTAACCATATACAATTGAGTACTTTATTCAATAAATAATATTTGTTTAGACTTTTCAGTTATAAAAGACCTTTTCCTAAATGAAACCATAATAATGAGCCACTGCAATTTTATATCTTTTATCTGGTTTGGACCCCATTTTTTAAAGTTCATTTAATCTTAGGATTTATTAAGAACGCATTTCTTCTAGATCATGGTCCTATAGAATTTTTTTTTTTTCACTGCTTTGTTAAAGTTAACAGATACATATTCTTCTCTCAGAAATGTACAGGTTTTTGTAAGAGATTTTGGTAGTGATTATGTGGAAAGGGAGTTGATTAGATGAAACCTTTAAGCTTGCGCTATTAATTATGGGTTAAAGTTTAGTTTTTAATTTTTATGAAAAGTTTTATTTAATGAGTCAATATGTACATATATACACATTTGCACACATACATATTTTAAAGGAAATAGAAAATCAAAAAGTAGGTCTTTAGTGATATTTTCTTTACCAGATTTAAAAAATTTCCCACCATATGTGTTTTTATTAAATTTTGCAATTTTTTCTTATGACTGTGGTGAGGTGGCAGTGGTTGTTTATGTACACCTTTGAAATAATTTCTATATGAAAATACTGAGGCTATATAAACTTAATTATTTTGGTAAGTTTTTTTTTTCTTTGGTAAAAGAAGATATTTTCTCATAAATAGCATTTTTTCCCCAAAATCCATCTTTAAATGTAGATGTTTGCTTTAGCCAAAGGATATTTTTGGAATGTTTTTATTGTTGCCCATGTATACTCAACTGATGACTTGCTTTTCTTAATACGCAGCTCTTATTCATTTGAGTACATAGATCCATTGATTAAATATTTAAAAGCATGTGATTTTTAGCTAGGTGGTGGTTGAGTGGTGGTTGTATTTGAGTTTTGGAAAAACTGCAAATTTTAAAAATCATAATGCAATTGTCTTATAAAATCCATGGAAACATAAATTCTTGTAATTTCTACAGACAGGTCTGTCACTTTTTTATTTGCAAGCATTCTCTATTAACGTATTTAGTGCAGCGTGATTAGGGATAAGGCGAGTTAATTTTCTTGGGGTTCATTTTTACTTGTTAACTATTTTAAAAGCTGGTGACATTTTTAGTGCTCTTTATATGTAGAGCAATCCAATTAATAACATTTGTTTCTGATCAGTTGTGTGATTTAAAGAGCACAACTCTTGGAATAAGATAATTTGGAGGGCTTTATATTTAAATACATTTGTTTAAATTTAAGCTTACAGTTTTCACTTAAGATAATGAATACCTTTCTGTAATGCTTTCTTAAATTTTGATTGTTGGATTAATAAGAGGTTTGAATGAATGTCTTGACTCTACTACAAATCTACAAAGTACTCGAACTTTCATTGTTTCTCATCTGCTCTGATCTTAATCTTGTAGTTCTTGTCAGATTCTTTTCTCTCGGCTTCACTTCTCATTTATGATTTTCTTCCTGTTTGTTAGATTTATTATTTTGCATCTGACTTTTGATTCCAGTCTCTAATCAAGGCTCTAGTTTGGATTTGTGCAATTGATGGTTTTAGATTTTTCTACCTTTTTCAGATAGTGCACCTGTGTTGGTTGGTCTCCTGAAACCTAACTCATTATCTTGGACAAGAGCTTGTTCATCTAGAGAGGAACCAGGGCTAGAGCTTGCCGTAAATCTGGCTTCCTTTTGTAATTACAATATTTTGTACCTTTCCAGAGAAGAGAAATTTTAGTTAATTAAAGAGTAAATTATGGGCGGGTGTGGTGGTGCATGCCTGTAACCCCAGCGCTTTGGGAGGCTGAAAGAGGAGAATCACTTGAGGCCAGGAGTTTGAGACCAGCCTGGGCAACGTAGCGAGACCCTGTCTCTACTAAAAAATAAATTAGCTGGGAGTGGTATCATGTACCTGTAGTCCTAGCTACTGGGGAGGCTGAGGCAGGAGAATCACTTGAGCCCAGGTGTTTGCCGATACAATGAGTTATGGTTATACCACTATACTCCAGCCAGGGCGACAGTGAGAAGCCATCTCAAAAAAACACATTGTATTATGCAATGAGTATGTAACTAATTAGAGATCATAATGATTAAAAGAGCTTATTCATAATGGCATTAAAGGAGGTATGGCTCTGGGGCAGAGCATTTGACTGCATAATGGCATTTAAAAAAACTTACTAATTAACCTTTTTATTAATGTTATTAGTGGCATAGTATTTCTTTATTTTTACATTTGCTAATTAGTAATCCCCTTTTTGAGTGCTAGGTACTAGACGGTTCTTTGGGAATAGAACAATAAGACTCTTCTCCCTAAAGCATCATACAGTCTCCTGAAGAGCAAAAAATGTGAATAAATCACTAAAGATATGTGGCAAATTGCTGTGAATCTGAAACTACTCAAAAAATAAAATTTGTTATTTTAAAAAAGTGGAATGATAAATGTAAGAATGATAAATGAATGAAATTTGTAGCACTACTATTAAGTATTTACAAAGTAAAAATGCATGCATACACAAAAAAATATGTGGCAGAAATTACCATAACAGTGGTAATTGTATAATTATACAATTATAAATGTATAAAGTGGTATGAAGGGTTGTAAGCATGAAACCTAACCCTACCTAAATTTCAAGAAGGTTAGAGCTTTCCAGTTTTCTCCAGGTAGGATGGGATGTGGGGATGAAGCAGTATGTGTACATACACAGCAACAGGAGAGAGCTGATTTTGTTAGAGAAATAATAAGCACTTTGGAATTATGAAGAGCAGATTAATGGCAGAGGAGTAATGGGAGTTGAGCTTGTAGGAGAGCAAACCTTAAGTTCTTGGTGCCATATTTTCAGTGATGGAGTGTAAGAAGTTAAAGTAATGAGAGTACTGAATGTAAAGAAAATATGTCATTATAGCATTTATAAGTGTGTGTAGGTAAGATGATGCTTTGTAGGCATGTTTTGGGAAAGAGGTTGAATATGGCTAACATGGAATTGAATTTTCAGAGATGAGCATGTAAAGCTTTGGGAAAGACTTGTCAATAAAGAAAAAGCCCTCTGAACATGTCGTATTTTGGCCTTCAGTTTTCTTTAGTCCAGGGACATTGACCTGTGTTGTATGTCTGTATAAGGTCACTTATGGGGGATTTTCCAAACTTTAACTCTCCTCCATTTTGACAGACCTACTTCTTATCTCACTACCTAACCCCTGTGCAAACCCCTGCCCCAGCTTTGAGTTACTGTTACTGGGAATGCATGCCTTAACTGTTTCTGTTTTTTTGTTTTTGTTATTTAAAAAGCTGCTAACTTTGGCTAGTTTGCTAACTCTGGTTCTCTTCATGTTTAATTTTGTGTATTCTCCTTAAGAATACACACACACACACACACACACACACAAATATACATACATACACACTTGTATTTTTAACTCAGCAAATGTTTACTAGGTTTCAGGCATTAAGAATATTGAAGTGAATGAAAAGGACAAAAAATACTTGTCCATGTGGAGCCTACATTCCTTTATCCTTTTATCAGCCTCCTTCTATAGCTGTACATTAATATTCATTAAGGAATTTCAGACCTTCTTTCAGTCATTTCCCACAATAACTATATGAAGTATGACTTTTAAAAAAATTATTCCTGTTTGACAGAGGAGAATAACTGAGGCATAGTTTACAGAGCTTAGAAAGTAGTATACCTGGCGTAAAAGCCTAGACAATCTAGCCCAACAACCCAGACTCTTAAATCACTCTGCTGTATTTCCTTTTGATTTTAAGGTATATGTTATCAAGAGATTTTAAGAAGAATAGCCTTTTACAATATATTTTTAAAAGAGATGGAACAGAATAACGATCCAGCCTGCTGTGACCAATGAACTTTATTATTGTCCTATTGAGCACATAATTCGTTTTGGCTTAAAATATCCTTCTGTCTGCTTAATATTTGGGAGTTTCTAGATTAATGTTTCAAAAGATTTACAACTCCCTCATTTCTTTTTTTAATGTTGCCTACTTATTTAGCCATCTTTTAGTGTGAGTTGCTATATAATTTGGAAGATCTAATTCTATTTTGGCATTCTTTTTATTCACTAGAAGAGCTACAAAGTCTGTCTCATTTATAGGCTAAATTTTACTGGGAAGAGAAATTGGAAGTTTGTTTTTCTTGATTGAATGCTATTATACCTTTATATTACAGAAAACTTAAATATACAGCAGGACTTTCATTATAACATTGATGAAGAAAAAAAAAATCTATTCCCGACCAGGGCCACCATCTATGTGGAGTTTGCAGGTTCTCTTATGTCTGCATGCGTTTTCTCTGGGTACTCTGGATTTCTCCCATGTGCCAAAGATGTACACTTTAGCTTAACTGGTATTTCTACATTTTCCCAATATGAATGAGTGTGTGGGTGTGTGTGAGTGCATCCTGCCATGCACCCTGAGCTGCTGGGATAGGTTCTGACCACCTGTGACCCTGAACTGCATTAATTGGGTAAATAATTATTTGTTTTTATTAATCTTTCTTAAATGTATGAATGCTCACATTTATTTCAGTGTTTGATACTAGAAGGGTTTTGGTATTAGAAATGTATGGTAAACTTGGTTTTGTAATCATTATTTTACTTATAGTCTCAGTTTTCGAAGAACCTGTGAATGACATAGAGGACTTACTATATATTAATGTACATTATATTAGACAAAAATGTTGCCATTAATATCCTTAATTTGATATCATAAATGTAGGTAACATAATTATAATTCCAGTAAAAATTGTAAATGAGTCTATTTTTCTGTGTAGATACAGAGTACCACTTATAGAAATGGTTGAAAAGCAGCTTCATAAGTACCACTTTTAGAAATGGTTGAAAAGCAGCTTCATAAATAGTATCATAGTATCATTGTCATTGGTAATTGTTGATTTGCTTAAAAAATCGTGATATTCCACCACCACCACCTGCGTGCGTGCGTCTGTCTGTCTGTGCATATACCACTAAGAGATTAAGGCAGCTCAGGTAAAATTTTAGGAAGGATGAAGAAGACTCAAATTAATGACACATTGTATTATATTAGTATTTACGTCGATAATGAATTCTTGTGCTTAGAGAATAAATAAGACCTTGTACTTTACAAATAAAACTGCATTTAATTGGAAATAATCTGTGCTTCAAATACTGCCCCTTAAACCCTTTTTCTTAATTCAGGTAAGCATTTATGAAACAGTATTAAGCTATGAAATAATCATGCTAACAGTTATATTTGCATCATTTTTCTCCCTCTCGTTATTTGTGGCACAGTGCATGGCAAACAGATGAAAGTATTTCATGGTTTAGTACATGAGGCATCATGCCTCTGTTTATATACACATGAACTCTCACACACATGTGTATAAATCTACCCAATATTATAAAATTGTCCAGGGAACAACAAATGTTAAGATACTAAGACATAAATTAGTTAGCATCTGTTAGATACTTTGATCTGCTGATATGAATAAGACTTTATTTTTTGAGCAGTTTTAGGTTCACATCAAAAATGAGCAGAAGGTACAGAAATTTTCCTGATCCCCAGTCCTCACTGTCAGCATCCCCCACTAAAGTGGTACCTTTCTTTATAATCGAACTTAAGTTGACATGTCATTACCATTCCAGAGTCTGTAGTTTACATTAGGGTTCACTCTTGGTGTTATACATTCTATGGGTTTTGACAAACGTGTAATGATATGTGCCCACCATTGTAGTATCATTAAGAATAGTTTCACTGCCCTTAAAATCCTTTGTACTGTACCTGTTCATCCTTCCTGCTCCTCTAAGCCCTGAATAAAGCTGCCGTAAACATCTGTGTGCACGTTTTAGTGTGGACATAACTTTTTAAATCATTTGAGTAAATTCCAAGGAGTGTCATTGCTGGATAGTATGGTAAGAGTATGTTTATTTTGCAAGAATACAATAAAGTGGCTTCCAAAGTGTTTGTGCCATTTTACATTCCTGCCAGTAATGACTGCTGTTCCTCATTCCTATTGCTCCACATCCTCTCCAGCATTTGGTGATGTTAGTGTTTTGGATTTTGGGCATTTTCATAGGTGTGTAATGATATCTTGTTTTAATTTGTAGTTTCCTTGATGACATGTGATGTGGAATGATGTGAAACATCTTTTCATGTGCTTATTTGTCACCTGTATATCTTTTTGCTGAGGTATCTGTTAAGGAAATTCTTTTGCCCATTTAAAAATTGAGTTTCTTTTGGCTGAGTTTTAAGAGAACTTTTTATATTTTAGATAAAAGTCCTTTATTAGATATGTTGTTTGGGAATATTTTCTCCTAGTCTTTCTATTCTTTTAACAGTATCTTTCACAGAGCAGAAGTTTTTAATTTTAATGAAGCCCAGTTTATCAATTTTTCTGGCTTGTGCCTTTGTTGTTTTATCTAAAAAGTCATGACCATACCCAAACTCATCTAAATTTTCTCCCCTGTTATCCCTAAGAGGTTTATATTTTTCCATTTTACATTTAGGACTTTGATCAATTTTGAGTTAATTTTCATGGAAAAGTATAAGATCTGTGTATAGATTCTCTCTCTCTCTCTCTCTCTCTTTCTTTTTTGCATGTAGATGTCCAGTTCTAGCATCATTTGTTGAAGACTTTTTCTTCACTGTATTGCCTTTGCTCCTTTGTCAAAGATCAATTGATTATTAAAAGAAAACTGTTTCTCTACTTAGAACACTTCTGATACCAAATGTGTGGGTTTATCTTGCCAAACAATTCTTCAGTTCTCTGCAGACACGAGTTGGATGTCCTACAATTTAATTCAATTGTGGCATAGCAGTAACTACTTGGAGTTAGTACAGAACTCACAGGTAAGGCTTAGTCCCAAAAGACTGCCTTCCTTTCCCACTTTAGATGCCAATCACAAATAGTGTGTTTTCAGGTTACCCACACTTCTGTCTGACTTGGCTACAAATTTGGAGAATGCACAACCTGTTCCTTAGTTTTGATAATTTGCTATAGTGGCTCACACATCTCCAGGAAACACTGTACTTACGTTTACTGGTTTATTATAAAGGATATTATAAAGAATACAATGAACAGTGAGATGAAGAGGCACATGGGGTGAGGTGTATAAAGCTCCTGAGCCTAGGAGCTTCTGACTCCATGGAGTTGGGGTGCAGCTACCACCTGGATGCAGCTACCACCCCAGAAGCTCTCTGAAGCTCATGGTTTATGGAGGTCCCATTTCATAGGCATAGTTGATTAAATTATTGGCTACTGGTAATTGAGCTCAGACTTCAGCCCCTCTCCTCTCCCTGGAGGGTGGGGGTTGGGCTGAAAGTTCTAATCTCTAATCACATGATTAGTTCCCCCACATCCTGTAGCTATCTTAGGGGCTTTCAGTCACTAGTCATCTCATTAACATACAAAAAGACACTCAAATCTTGCCAGAGATTCCAAGAGTCTTAGAGACTTTCATGTCAGGAATCAGAGATTAAGGCCAAATATATATATTTTTTATTCTATCACATTGTTATGACTTTATTTGTGTGGGTCTGTTTCTGGGCTCTCTAGGCTGTTCTGTTTATTTTTGTTTTCTTTTGCTAATAACCATACTGTCTTGATAACTGTAGCTTTATATGAAGTCTCGAAGTCAGGTAGTGCTAGTCTTCTGACTTTGTTCTACTTCAATATTGTGTTGGCAATTCTTGTATTTCTTGTTGTAATTCTTGTATTCTTGTATTTCCTCTCTCCATATAAACTTTTGAATCATTTTTTGATATCTACAAAATAATTTGCTGAGATTTTGATTGAGATTGTGTTGAATGTACAGGGCAAATTGGGAGAAACTGACATCTTGATACTATTATTTTTAGACACAGGGTCTCCCTCTGTCACCCGGGCTGTTGTGCAGTAGTGTGATCATAGCTCGTTGTAACCTCTAACTCCTGGGCTCAAGTGATCCTCTTGCCTCAGCCTCCTTAGTAGCTAGAACTATAGGCATGTACCACCATTCCTGGCTAATTTTTAAAAAATTTACTATAGAGTTGGGGTTTTGCTATGTCACCCAGGCAGGTCTCAAACTCCTGGTCTCAAGCAGTCCTCTTGCCTCAGCCTCCCAAAGTGCTGGGATAACAATTATGAGCCACTTTGCCTGAACATCTTCATAATATTGTCTTCCTATCCGTGAAAGTGGAATATGTCCTTTTTGTTGTTGTTGTTCTTTCTGGATTTCCTTCATCAGTTTTATTTTCCTTATATAGATTTTTAAAGCATATTTTGTTGGATTTATACCTAGGTATTTAATTTTTTGGATGCGAATGTAAATGGGTATTGTGTTTTTAATTTCAAATTCCATTTATTCATTGCTAGTTTATAGGAAAGTGATTGAATTTTATATATTAATCTTTTATCTTGTAACCTTGCTATAATTGCTTATTACTTCCAGGAGTTATTTTTGGTTTTTTAGTCAATTCTTAAGGATTTTCTGTATAGACAATGATGTCATTTGGGAGTAGAGACAGTTTTATTTCTTCTTTCCCAGGCTGTGTACCTTTTATCTCTTTTTCTTGTCTTATTGCCCAAACTTTCAGTACAATGTTGAAAAAGAGTGGTGAGAATAGCTTCCCAGCCTTGTTCCTAGTCTTAGCAGGAAAGCTTTTGAGTTTCTTACCATTAACTGTGATGTTAACTGTAGTGTTTTGGAGATGTTTTTTATCAAGTTGAGGATGTTCTCCTCTATTCCTAGTTTATGGATAGCTTTTATTATGAATGGATGTTGGATTTTGTCAAGTGCTTTTCCTGTGTGCTTTGATGTGTGTTGGGGAAATATGATTGAGGAATTAATGAAATGTGGCTCATAAGATCATTATTTTATTGTATTGCCCAATATTGCTATACTAAAGACAGAAACAGGGGTTTGCAGGGTTTTGCCCTGAAAAAATGTGTGAACTCAATGGTTAACTTATCAGAGGCTGTTATCATGGGAGAGCTCTCAAATCTCCGGTAGGGAAGCAATCCAAGGGACTCCCTGGTTATCTCTCTGTGCGGCTTTTCTGGGTCCCAAACGCGGAGACACAGGTAAATATCTAGCACACTGGATGGGAGCCGGAGACAATGAGTGTACTTTTCTCTGAGACATGCCTCTCTGTGATAAACAACCTGTTTGTAGAAAATCAGGCTTCCTGTTCACTCCTGACTGTCTGTTTACCTGCATTCCCTGATATGCAAATGTGTTACCCTGACAACTAGTAATTGAGACCTGTGCTTATAAAAACCTGTGTGAATCTAATCATATTGCTAGATCGTGCACGGAGATATGATCTAGTCTCCTAAGTTCCCTGCTGTGATTATTCTGATCTTTTTATATAAAACTATAAATTGTACCTTAGTCTCTGTGTTTTTTTGGGTTTTTTTTTTTGTAGGGTTTTTTTTTTTTTTTTTTTTTGAGACAGAGTCTCACTGTGTTGCCTGGGCTAGAGTGCAGTGGCGTCAGCCTGGCTCACAGCAACCTCAAATTCCTGGGCTCAAGCGATCCTTCTGCCTCAGCCTCCCGAGTAGCTGGGACTATAGGCATGCGCCACCATGCTGGGCTAATTTTTTTCTATATGTATCTTTAGTTGGCCAATTAATTTCTTTCTATTATTACTAGAGACGGGGTCTCACTCTTGCTCAGGCTGGTTTCGAACTCCTGACCTTGAGCAAGTCTCTGTGTATTTTTATTCTCTCTATTTCCTATTAATTTTCTTATCCTCTGTGCGACCCCTATCTTAGAGACCTGGCTCCATGGGGAGGAGTAGCAGACCTCCTTGTGGGCCTGCCGCCCCCGCGTCCCCCCACTCTTTCCTTCTCCCTTTGCCTCTCCTTTTTTTCCCTGGCAGATGTGATCATGTAGTTTTTCTTCTTCAGCTGCTGATGTGATGTATTACATTAGTTGATTTTTGACTGTTGTACCAGCCTTACATGCCTGGAATAAATCCCACTTACTTGTTCCTGGTGTGTAATTCTTTTTATACATTGTGTTTTGATTTGCTAATGCTTTGTTGCAGATTCTTGCATATATGTTCACCAGATATTGGTGTTTTCTTGTAACATCTTTGTATAGATTTAGTGTAATGGAAATACTGACTTTAGAATAAGTTAGGAAGTAGCCTCTCCTTGTCTATATTTTGGAAGACTTTGAGAAGATTGGTGTTAATTCTTTTTTAAATGTGTTTGATATAATTCACCAGTGAAGCTATCTGGTCCTGGGCTTCTCTTTGTGGGGAGAGTTTTGGTAACTGATCCAGTATCTTTACTTGTTGTAGGTCTGTTCAAACTTTTTATTTGTTCTTGAGCAAATTTTGATGATTTGTGCATTTTTAGGCATTTGTCCATTTAATATAAGTTGTATAATTTGTTGGCATGCATTATTTACCATATTCTCTTTCAATTTTATTTTTGTAAGGTCTATAATATCTCCATTTTCATTTCTGATTTTATGCATTTGCCCATTTTCTCTTTTTTTCACAGTCACTTTGTCTAAAGATTTGTCAATTTTCTTAACCTTTTTGAATAACCAACTTTTGGTTTTATTGATTGTATTGTTTTTCTAGTCTTTGTTTCATTTATCTGTGCTCCAATTTTGGGTTTTTCTTCTATTTGCTGTTTTTGGGTTTGTTCTCCTTTTTTTGTTTTCTTAAGGTCTAGAGTTAGACCTTAGAAATTTTTAGAAATTTTTTTTGATGTAGACATTTACAGCTTTATTTAGAAATTTTAGAAATTTTTTTTGATGTAGACATTTACAGCTTTATTTCTCTCTGATCCCTGCTATTTCTGCATCCCATAAATTTTGATATATTATGTTTTTGTTTCATTCATCTCAAAGTATTCTGATTTCCCTCATTATTAATATTTCTTCTTTGACTCATTGATTAAGATACTGTTGTTTTATTTCACATATTTCCAGTTTTCCTTCTGTTATTGATTTCTGTCTTCATTCCATCATGATCAGAGTAGACACTATGATTTCAGTCTTTTAAAATTTATTGATGCTTCTTTTATGGCCTACCATATCATCTATCCTGGAGAATCTTCTGTGTGCACTTGAGAAGAATGTGTATTCTCTTGTTGGGTGGCATGTTCTGTATATGTGTGTTAGGTTTTGTTGGTTTATATATTGTCATTCACATCCTCTGTTTTCCTTTTGGTCTTATGTGTAGATGTTCCATGTTTTGTTGAATGTGGTGTAGCACATTCTGTCTTTAATTCTGTCATTGTTTCATATATTTTGTGATTCTACTGTTTAGTGTATATATCTTTATAATTCTTATTTTTCTAGTGAATTGGCTTCCTGTCCCTCCATATATAATGTCCCTCTTTATATCTTGTAAAATGTTTTGACTTAAAATCTCTTTTGTCTGACATTAGTTCATTTGTCCCTAAGTATCCACAGGGAATTGGTTTCAGAACCCCCTGAGGATACCAAAGTCTGCCAGTGTTTAACTCACAGGACTCATGACCCAGTGAATATGGAGGACTTATTGTATAGCCACTCCATTTCTCTGTTTTTCACCATTTGCATGGAATATCTTTTTGCGTCTTCCTACTGTCAACCTGTTTTAATCTAAAATTTGTTTCTTGTAGACAGCATATAGTTGGATCATTAAAAAAGTCCGTTCTTCTAATCTCTCTTTCTGTCAGTGGATGACTTTGTTTACAATGAAAGTGATTGCTGATAAGGAGGAACTTTTGCCATTTCATTATTTTCTGTATGTCTTATATCTTCTTTGTTCCTCAATTCCTCCAATATAGTCTTTTGTTTTCTGTTTATTTTTTAGTTATTTTCATAGTACTTTTACTGGTGATCACAATTAATGTCCATCCTAAATTTTTATCAATCTTATTTGAATTGATAGCAATTTAGCTTTGTCCTTTAACACAGATATACAATTATTATTTCATATAGTTGTCTTTTAAGTCATACAGGAAACAAAATTAGGAGTTACAAACCAAAAATACAATAATCTAGCTATAATATTTACCTGTATAGTTAACCATTACCAGTGTTCTTTATTCTTTTAATGGTTTTACGTTACTGTCTTTTGTGTTTCCATTTCTGCCTTAAGGATTCCCTTTAGCATTTTTTGTAGGGCAGGTATAGTGACAGACTCCTTCAGCTCTTGATTTTCTAAGAATATCTTAATTTCACTGTTGAGTTACAGTTTTACTTAATATAGAACTCTTGGTTGACAGTTTTTCTTTCTGCACTGTAGCTGTCGTCTTACTGCCTTCTATGATTTTTGATGAGAAATGGGTTTTTGATCATATTGAGGATTCCTTGTATGTGATGAGTCATTTCTTTTTTGCTTATTTCAGGATTCTTTCTTGGTCTTTGACTTTTGTTAGTTTGATTATAGTGTTTCTAGTTGTGTCTCTTTCAGTTTACTCTACTTGGAGATCATTGACCTTATTGGATTTATAGATTCCTGTCTTTCATGAAGATCTGGAAGTTTTACACCATTATGTCTTCAAATATTCTTTTAGCCTCTTTTTCTCTACCCTCTTCTGGAAGTCCTTGTCTTGGAGTACTGTGTTTGGGCTTTCTTAGGGATAGTTTCTTTCTTTTTTTCCTGTGAATGGGCCATGCTTTCTTGTTTCTTTTTGTCTTGTAATTCTTTTTGCTGAAAACTGAGCATTTTGAATATTAGAATGTTTTAACTCTGAGAATCATTCCCTACCCCCAACCCCCAAGTTTAGTGTTGTTGCCTGTTGAGAGTTGCAGTCATCTGTTTATTTGGTGATTTTTTTTTTCCCCAAACTATTTTTGCAAAGACTGTATTTGTTGTCATGTGTGGTCACTGAAATTTTTTATCTTTGTAGTCAAACCAGTAACCTGACAGATTTACTTAAAGAACTAGAGCTAAAATGGCAAAAAAACCACTCTTGGTGTTTGCAGATTGGCTCTTCACTGAGCTATTCCTTCAGTAAGCAGGCCACTTGCAGCTCTGCCTTAGTCTTCATCATCTGCTTGCAGAGAGCTCAGAGATCAGCTAGAGAGGTACAAGTCTGTGCTTCTCTCAAGCATTCTCTCTGTTGCTCCCCCTGGCACCAACAGGCTGTACCAAGTATTTGGTCTGCTGTCTCCGTTGACACTGTTGAGCTGGGAGGTTGGGGATGTAGGCAGGTAAGCAAAAACACTGTAGTGCCTTCTCACCAAATTTAGCAGCTACTTTCTAACCACTCCTTCCTTTGTTACACATTTTTTTTTAGATTCAAGATTTCTGTAAAAGTTGATTTTTGTTAATTCTTGTCTACCTAAGGGTTGCTTCACTAGAGAGGCTTATTTTTGCTGCTTCCTACTCTATTCTTTTCTATAATGTTACTCCTGTCTTTCATTTTTTGAAAGAAATGTATTGTTTGGTATATAATGGAGGGTTGATTTTTTTCCTCTCAGCACTTTAAAGATGTTACTCCGTTGTCTCCCAGCTTACATAGTTTCCAACAAGAAGTCTGATATAGTTCTTAGCTTTGTTTTTTTCTGTATGTGATGGGTCCCATTTCTTTACCTTCCTTTTGAATTTTCCCTTTAACTTTGGTTTTTTAGCAATCTATGTATTTTGGTGTATTCATTCTGCTTAGGAATTCTCTTATCTTACATCTGTTTTAATATCTTACATTATTTTTTGAATATTCTCCTTCATTATCTCTCTAAATATTTGTACTGCCTTGTACTTTATCTCTCTGAAATTCTGGAATTATACCTATGTTATTCTGTTTGATATTGTATCATGGCCCATCTTAGACTGTTTTATCTTTTCCTGCTACATTTTTTAAAAATTAGACTTTATTTTTTAGAGCAGTTTTAAGTTGACAGCAAATTTGAGGGGAGAGTACAGACAGTTCCCTTATATTCCCAGTCCTTACATATCCCTAGCCTCCGTTACTATCAACATCCCACATCAGAATGACACGTTTGTTACAACTGATGAACCTACAGTGAGATATCATTGTCATTCACAGTTCCTGCTTTACATTAGGTTTCACTCTTGGTGTTGGTATCTATGTGTTTTGACAAATGTATGATATGTGTTCCTAGTTATACATGTATATCATTCAGACCAGTCTCACTGCCCTACAATCTTCTGTGATCTGCCTGTTCATCCCTCCCACGCCACAACCCCTCCTAGCCACTGATCATTTTACTGTCTTCATAGTTTTGCCTTTTCCAAAATGTTGTATATAGTTGGAATCATGCAGTATGTATCCGTTTCATATTGACTTTTTCACTTAGTATTATAATATGTATTTAAGCTTCCTCTGTGTCTTCTCATGGGTTGATAGCTCTTTTTTTTAAAATGCCAAATAATAGTCTACTGTCAGGATGGACATATTTTATTTCTCCATCTTAGTGAGGACATCTGAGTTGCTTCCAATTTTTGCCTGTTATGAATAAAGTTGCTATAAACCTCTATGTGTACATTTTTTGTGGACATAAATTTTCAGCCTATTTGGATAAATACCAAGTAGTATAATCACTGGCAGTGTAGATTGATTGCAGATTATGTATTCTCACATCTTCATTTTATTTTAACGTGAAGATTTGACTTATTATTTAAAGTAATTTTCTTTCTTTTTAATCAACAGGATTGCCTTTGAGGTTGTTTTAAAAGTTTTGAGTTGTACACAGCACTTGATTCTTTTTGCTGCATTGTGTAAGGATCTCTTCAGCAATGATTACTTCAGAGTTACCAGTGTTACAGTAAGTATTGTAATTTTCTTATTTAATTGTTAAAGAAAAATTTGTACAACATATTTCTTTATCAAAATGCTCTCTTTGATGAGACATATCAAATATGTTTTCTGATATTTGGACAATATATTTGCAATCTAATTATTAGAGTGTATAATCTGTTATTGAAATGTCAACATGTTCTCTGATAGTCAACAAAAAAGATGTGATGTTAATATCCTATATTAAGGACTAGCAAACTATAGCCTATGGACCAAATTTGGTATGCTGCTTATTTTTGCAAATAAAATATTATTGGATAAGAGCTACACTCATTCCTTTACATAGTGGTTATGACTGCTTTGTGTTACAAGTTATGATTGGAACTATATTGCCTGGAAAGCCTAAAACAGTTAGTGTAGCCATTTACAAAAACAACTTTTTTCACCCCCATCCTGTGTCATATTCTTTCTCTACCCTCTCCCTGCTCACTCCTTCGTTAAGAGTCTTTTTTTTTTTTCCTTTGGAGACAGAGTCTTGCTCTGTTGCTCGGGATAGAGTGCCGTAGTGTCAGCCTAGGTCACAGCAACCTCAAACTCCTGGACTCAAGCGATCCTCCTGCCTCAGCCTCCCGAGTAGCTGGGACTACAGGCATGTGCCACCATGCCTGGCTTTTTTTTTTCCTATATATTTTTAGTTAGCCAATTAATTTCTTTCTATTTTTAGTAGAGACGGGGTCTCGCTTAGGCTGGTTTCGAACTCCTGACCTTGAGCGAACCTTCTACCTTGGCCTCCCAGAATGCTAGGATTACAGGCGTGAGCCACTGCACCCGGCCATTAAGAGTCTTTATATTCCCTGAGATTGAGATTGTTGAGCCATTGTGGCTATCATAAATAATCTAAGGGATATACCAGTTGGCATTTTTGATGGCATCTCATTCGATTTCTTGGAGTTGTAGGAAAGATTTAGAATTGGGTCTTATTTTGGATCTTCTGGGATATGTGGTCCCAGTACTGGCAGATGCTATTCCTTTCATAATTTTTAATCAAGATGCGAATCAGGAATCTGTATATTTTGATCTTTTATGATAACCATGGTTGAGATATAATGAAAGTGATCAGCAGTTTAAGCAGTTATTTATATACTATTACTGCCCAGCTCATTTATATACTATTTTTCCAAGAGACAACCTCTAATTGGTCCCTGGCTTTCTTTTGTCCCTCCAGAGTTCTGAGACACAAAGTTGTCCAAATTCCTTTACTTGCTTGATAAAATTTAAGTCTTTTCTGCCTACTTACCTCATTCCCTTTTACCCCCTGACTTGAACACAATATCAAATTTCTAGGTCCCGTATTTTCTTTCTTTTCTTTGTTCTTAAGCACTCTTGCCCTTACCTGGCCAACTCACAATCTATCTATCTATGTGTTAGCTCAGGTCTCATGCCTCCAGCAAAGCTCTTCTGGTCCCTCAAAGTTGGGGTAGGTGTTCTTCTGTGCTTTTACAGTGCCCTGTGCTTTTTTCTGGCACCATGCTTAATGTGATGTTTTATAACCCTCTCCTACTGTTTCTTCTGATCCACCGTCTAAATTGTGCACCTTTGTGCGTCACTTTTGTATGGTTGGCCTTCAGCATGCTGCTAGGTATAAGGCAGACCTTCGATAAATATCTCTTTGATGAAATATGAAACAGAGGCTGTATTTAAAGAGATTATATTGATGTGATAGTATTTAATATCATTTTGCTTTGTGAGTGAAATTTTTCAGAAACATGTAAATCTGTAATATGTCTATGGATACTAGATAGTGGTGGCCTGGGAGCTAGCTAAAGGAGCTCTCGTTTAGATTTGTCCTCTGAAGATGGTACTCTTGGTCAAGTTGAGATAGAATACGCCTTTATGAGGGTGTACAATTTTCTGGAAATTCTGTCAGATGTGTTTGTGTATATTATCTTGCTTAATCCCATGCAGCATTTTTCTGTCTTCATTGTAGAGGAAAGAGAACAGGATATCTCTTTTACTATTTGTAAATTTCAGTTTCCATCATCTGTAAAGTGATAGTAAATATATTAGAAATTGATCTCTAAGGTTGTCTCAGAAATAAAAAATGTTATGACATAGCTATTTTTCACATTTAGTCCAATTATGATTTTTGAAATGTAAACACAAGAAAGGCCACTTCAGTCATTGACCTCATTATTCCTTGGCTTACTTAGATATAATTACTGACACATTTGTTGTCTTAGTGCTGTTTATTATTAAGCATGGCCAAAATATTATCAGTTGCTACATATTTATATTCCAAAAAGTATGCTAGGTTTTGAGTAGATATAGCATGTAGAACAGACTCAGTTCTTGTTGCCATTAAGCTTATAAAGGTAGATATTAATCAAATACATAGTTCACAAATACATAATTCTGAACTGTCATTGGTACTATGAAGGAAAAGTAGGCAATATTTTGAGAATTTTAACACATGCCTTTATTTAGTCTGCTTTTTGGGAAGGAATAGTTGAGCTGAGGTCTGAAGTGGGGGAATGGGTTTGGGGAAAGAAGAAGGGAGCAAGGTGCTAGTTCCAGACTGAGGGTATGGCATGTGCAAAGACCCTGGGATAGGAGGAAGTATGGTATGTTTGAGAAACTGAAATAAAGCCTTTTTTCTTTCACATTTTTTTGGGAGTTGGGGAATGAAGAGGGACATGAGATAATGTTGTGAGTAGGGAGAAACAATATCATATTGCTGCATGCTAAGACATGTTAAGAATTATGTTTTTTTCCCCTAGGAGCAGTGGGAAGCCACTGGGGTTTTTTGCATGGGAGAGATATAATAAGATACATAATTAGAAAATTACTGTGAGTGTACTCACAATACACTAGATTGGGGGGACCAACACTAGAAACCAGGAGACACCTATTAGGAGAACAATGTTATAGTAGGCGGAGGTAATGACAACTTGAATTAAAGTGGTTACAGTGGAGATGAAGAGAGGTAGACCACATTTTTAGAGAGTTTTAGGAGCAAAATGATTTTTATTATAAGAGTCAATCTTATTTTTCTGTGCTCTTAATTGATGTCCAGTAGTCTTATAAATGTGAAAATTAGCCATTCACAGGATTTTTGAAGAGTGATTGGTCAGAGTTTGAACTTTCATAAACCTCTTGACCCAGCATTTTCACTCTGTCTGTCCTGGAGAGAAATTTGTTTGATTTATAATACGATGTATGTACGAGGACAATCATTTCGACTCTGTTTGTAGTAGTGTAATACTAGAGACAAATAGGTGCTCATTAACAGAGAAGTAGTTAAATAAGTTCTATACATATTATGGATTGTCATTCAGGAATCCCATGTATTTGTATGGAAAATTCTCACTTTTTTAACATTTAAAAAATAGAAATATAGATACTCACTTGTATTTTTAGGTCATTAAATATGAAATGTCCAATTTCAAATCAAAAGTGTAGTTTATTATATGTCAAACAAGAAACAGTACAGTTAATCAAAGTATGAGCCTAAACTGTCAACACAGTTTTGCCATCTTAACAGTAGCTTGTTTATGCCAGCAGCAAAGAAGCCTACAGAGCCAGTGGAGATGAAAGCGTGAAAGGCATTTTCCACAGGCTGTTGAGAATTGACTATTTTTCCTTGCAAGTAGTGGTCCAAAGCTTGGAAGAAGTGGTAGTCAGTTGGTGCAAGGTCCAGTGAATACAGTGAATGACAGAGAGTTTCCAAGTCCAGTCTCTGTAGTCTGAGCAACGTTGTTTGTGTGACATGTGGTCGAGTGTTGTCTTATAAGAGGATAGGCCTGTCTCTATTGACCTGTCTCGGCTGCTTAATGGCCTCCTCGTTTTATCCAATTGGTTGCAGTAGACATCTGCTATAATTGACTGACAGGTTTCATGAAGCTATAGTGGGTAATACCAGTGCTGGACCACCAAATGGACACCATTAGCTTTTTTGGATGAATATTTGGTTTTGGACTGTGTTTTGGCACTTCATCTTTATCCAACCATTGTGCCAAATGCTTGTGATTGTCAAAAAGAATCCATTTTCATCACATGTAACAATATGGTGTAAAAATGGTTCACCTTTATGTTGTGACAGCAAAGAAAGAAAAACTTTGAGAAGATTTCTCTTCTGACGCTTGTTTAATTGACATGGAACCCATCTATCTGGCTTCTTGACCTTGATGATTTGTTTGCAGTGGTCCAATATTGTTGGAATAGTAATGCAAACCTTGCTGCTAATTCACATGTAGGCTGAGATGGATTCACTTCCACTACAGCTTTCAGCTCATCATTTTCCACCTTGGTCTCAGATCACCCACATGGCTCATTTTCAAAATCACTAGAATGGAACTTCTCAAGTCATTGATACATACCATACATTCATTAGCCACATCCTTCCCAAACACTTTGTTGATATTTTGAGCTGCTTGCGCTGCATTGGTTCCGTGACAGAACTCATATTTGGAAAATAACACAAATTTTTGACTCATCCATGGTTTCACAAAAATTGCTCAAAAAAAAGTCTGAAAGATAATCACAAGCCAAAATGTGCATTTGAAAGATTGAGGAGGTTGTACCTTCACAAGAAACACAAAACAAGAAGTGTCAAAGTGAAATGTCAAAGATATCAACTGTCATACTTAGTACTTAAAGAAATTGGACATTTCCTACTTAATAACCTACCATATACACATACATATATTTATGGAAAAGCCTAGATAGTTACGGCAGGATCCATCTGTTAACAGTGGTATTTTGTGGATTGGGATTTAGAGTTATGGTAGGATGATGTGAATTTTTTTTTTTTTTTTGAGACAGAGTCTCACTCTCTTGCCCTGGCTGGAGTCATAGCTCACTGCAGCCAGCCTCAAGCTCCTGGGCTCAAGTGGTTGATCCTCCTGCGTAGCTAGGACTACAGATGTGTACTACCATGCCCAGCTAATTTTTGTATTTTTTTGTAGAGACAGGGTCTCGCTCTTGCTCAGGCTGGTCTTGAACTTCTGGCCAACCGATCCTCCTGCCTTGGCCTCCCAGAGTATTAGGATTACAGGCGTGATCCACTGTGCCTGGCCTTCTTGGTATTCTCGTATCTTTTCTATTGCTTGAAATTAAAAAAAAAAAACCAAAATTGATATGTTTTATATTCTAATAAATAATACATACATATACTAATGAGAATGCAGTAGCTGTTTATTGGCAATAGTTCTAACCTTTTAAGCTGGCTGCATTGGCATAACTATTTTATTGTACTTTTCTGGGGTTTTTTTGCTGGGAGGGGCCAGTAAACTATACTGCTGAAACATAAATTAGTTTCACTAATGGGTCACTTATATACTGGAACTGATCTACTACTGTAGTTTCCTGGGGATTTCTGTAAGCTTCAAAAGCACTAGTAAATTTTGTCTGCACAAGATAAATACAAAATAATGATATTTGCATTCCAGTATCCTTACAGGACAATAGAGAAAATTAAGGTTTATCTTGAAATCTAACTGGACTCTGTCTCTTACTAGGTGTGTGACTATGGACAAGTTTATCAAGTTTTCAGATCTTTCATTTTCTCATGTGTAAGATCTGGACAGTAATATGTTTCTTACAAGGTTTTTGTACATATGTATTCTAGATAACATATATAAATTGGCATGCAATATATGCTGAACATAGTCAATTTGGAATGTAAAGAGAAAAAACATGATTTATTGTTCTTTAGTAGAGACAAATAAGATTCACTAGGTCAGGGATGGACAAACTAAACTGCTAGTAGCTCGGATGCCTGTTTTTTAAATAAAATATTATTGGAACATAGCCATGCCCGTGTATTTACATATTGTCTATAGCTGCATTTATGCTATGGCACCAGGGTTGAGTAGTAGCTAAAGAGACCTTAAATCTACAAGCCTAAAATATTTACTGTATGGTCCTTTAAGAAAAAGTTTGCTGACCCCTGGGATTTTTTTATTTTTTTACAATATTATTTACAGTTTTAAATACCAGGATTACCTTTGAAGATTTGCAAGCTAGGGAGTCACATGATGTGCAAATGTTACTGGCAGTAGTGTGGAGAGTGGCTTGAACAGAGGATTTGGTAGAAACAGGGAGATAAATTTAGAGTATTTCCAGAAGTGTGATCATGATGGTAATCATGGAAAGAATAAGATTATTATACTGGGAAAGGTGACTAAGGAGGGCTTGTGTTAATAGGAGACACAAAAAGAAGGTTGTTACGATTCTATGAATTTGAGTAACAGACAGGATAATGGTGACAATAAATTTGTATAATTTAAAGCAGACTCATATACTAAATTAATTAATGAAATTTTAAGCAGAGATCCAGAAGTAATGATTGGACTTAATTTTAGATGTGGTATATTTGGTGAATTTGAGGTGGCATTCAAAGAAGCATGTCGTGCATTCAAGTTAAAAATCTTGAGTTAGAGATATGGAATGTGGTCAGGTGTACTGATAGAGTACTGAAGTCATTTGTATAGAAGTTACAGATGAGATTGAGATCTCGGTGGGAGTGTAGTGTAAAGGGAGAAGAACAGACACTAAAAATAGAGCTTTAGGGGATCAACACAAAGAGGTAATGGGCCTAAGAAGGGCATTCAGTGAAGCAGATTGAGAAATAATAGATTGTGAGTTACACTTACCATTTTCTCTGTACCCTTCCTACAATTTGCAATTTTATGCAGATCCTTAATCAAGTCAGTAATGTAGAATTTAGTGAAGAGATTGTTGTTTATACTGTCTGTACCTTTTCAGTGCAGTGTTGAAGCCAGCCTATATTGTCCTGTGAGAGCTGAATATTAGATTTTCAGAAACAAGCCAGTTAAACACAACATAGCCATTATAGAAAGTTAAATTATATAAGCTTAAAATTAAATAAGTCATATTAAAAATAAACATTGAAAACTCATCACTTATTTTACATGTTGCTGTTATCTATGCACTTTAGGTTGTTATTTACACCTTTTTTACCTGGTCTTGTACACCTTTTGTATCTGTATGATGGAAATGTGTTTTAGTGGTGTACTACTGTTTATCTCTTCCCAACTCTGTTTGGTGATATCACTTTGGTTGTGTGCAGTTGGCTATGGTGGGAGTATGTACACCATTAAAATCAGCAAATGCTGTAAATCAGGGCTTAATTTATTGTTTTGTTGATTGTCTGCAGACTTAAGAAAGTGATAATTTATTAAAAATAGAGATTCAACTTAAAGGTGTATCATATGATCTGTAGCCATTACATTATGAATAATGCACAAAATTTGAGGAAGTGTTCTTCCAGTATTTGATAACCGTTACCCAATTCAGCAGAGAAGTTGCTCACACCACTGACTAATGAGTAAAGTTCCAACAAATGTCTTTATCATTTCACTTGCACTCTGTTTATTAAAGTGAACAAAAATAGGGACCATCTTTCATGTCAAAACTCGTATTCACTCATCAGTTGCAAACATAGGTTAGATTTTGATCTGAGAGTTTGGTAAAAATTATCAAAATCTGTTTTTGAGACTCAATTGGCTATATAGAATTTGTGATAGAGTATTGTGTGTTTTGTTATTGTTTGCAAATTGTGTGCTGCATATCCTCCATATCAGTAACATTTATAATGTACATGTTTATAGTTTTTTGAAGAGCCAGTTATTAAACATTTATCAGGATACTACTGACTTTCATGATTTTATAAAATGAGTAAAACACAGAAGCCTTTATTTTTTTCTACTGGAGAATTAGTTTTTTGCAGTTGTATTTTGCATTTATAGTTTGTATAGCAGTTGCCATTTCCACAGTCATTTCCTCTTAATTTGGGGGACTCATTTCACTCCATGTTATGTGATATTAAGCAGGGAGGATAACATTTTTGGTTTGTTAAGAGTTTTTCTGAAAGTCAGGGTATAAACCACTTCTAGTCAGCCATATAACATGAGGTAAGGAAAGTAATGAAACAGAACTGCATTGTATTTATTAATTAATTTGTTCACTAAAATAATATAACATTTTCTAGGGATTCAACTAATGAAACTACTGCCCATTCCGATGCTGGCAGCGAACTTGAAGAAACAGAGGTCAAAGGAAAAAGAAAAAGGGGTCGTCCTGGCCGGCCTCCAGTATGTATTATGCTTGTCTTCTTTGTTTCTTTAATGGTGACTATGTAAATGGGCTTGATCTGAGCTGTTTGTTAATTCTAGTACTAATACCATTAATACTTTTTAAAAATTTTGTGACACAATAGAGTTTGGAAACTTTGCTTTGTATAAATTGTCTTGGCAATGATCAGAGAAAGGAAATTACAGTATCTTTTTTCCCTCTCCATAGTTCTACAAATAAATAGTGGTCCATGTGAAGGCGTAGAGGTGATTAACAATGAATGAGATGTAGTTAGTAAACTTTTCCTGCTTTTCAGTTGCACTCTGATTTCTTATGAGCTCCTAAGTGTGTGTTTTAGTAGTACTAGTTTGGGATTTCGGCTCTGTTTCAGTATACATTCTCATTGATATATGATTGAGAAGTTTAGAAGAGCTCTAGGTACTTCTTTGAGAGATATCTTTATGTCTTCTAAGAGCATCAGTCATCATTTAAGTTTGCTTAAGCTCTCAAAGATAGTATCTGTGTGTCGAGGGGTTAAGGCGCATAATATTCCACACTTATTTTTGTAACATTATTTGCTATTAAATTTTTTTTCTATTTTATACAAGTTCTTATGGAAAATTTTATCATCCTGTTATAGGAGACACAGTAGTATAATGAACCCCCCATTCCCATTACCCAGCTTGAGTAGTTATCAAATTGTGGCCAATCTTGCTCTTCACTTCTTCTCCCTTTAATTTCCTTAACATGTTATTTTAAAGGTTATCCTAGATATCATTCCACCTGTAAATATTTCAGTATGTATTGCTAAAAAAAATAAGGGCTTACTTTGTCTATATCTTTTTTTAATATCACCACCATATCATTATCATACCTTGACATAATAATATTTTATTAACATCACCAAATAACAAGTTTTACAGTTTATCATCATGTCATAAATGTTATAATTTTTAAGATACAGTTTGTTGATTAGAATCATGATGCAAATACAATCCAACCCTTACAATTGTTTGTTTAACCAGTTATTGTGTATATGTTCTTTGTAGTGAGTTACTCAAGACTATGTTTTGATGTTGTTCAGTCATTTTTTCTGCTTGTCAGAATTTTTAATTAGTTGTATTTCCAGGCCAACCTGAAAAAAAAAGATGAAAGGAGCACTTCTTCTATTTTGCTACCTACTTTCTTTTATCCCTAACTTGTATTTAAAGGAAAAAAATTATGGGGGAAAAGATAATGCATTATAATCACTTTTTATATTACCTCTTTAATAGTAGAGGTATTTGGTGGTACAATAGTCCTTACAAAAACATTTTGGGAAAAGTGAAAGACTCTTGCACTTGGAAACTGGAGACTATTCTAGTTCCCATTACTACCCTATGAATTTTTTTTTTTTTTGGGACTATAGATAGATTACGTTGCTATACTGGATATCACAGGTTATAGCTGCAGATTTGGAAGTAAGACTAAACTTGCTTAGCAGGTAGCAGAATGAAGTGCTCACATAATTGTTTAGTTCAATTTGTTCTCCTTTCTTTGAAAGTCTTCACTTACAGGATTCAGATTAAGTGCTATCTCCTTAAAGAGAGCTTTTATTTTTTTCCCTAAAGAGAATTTTTTAAATTTTTAAGTTTTTAATGCACAAAAGCACATCCCAGAAACAGAACAGGTACTGACTTATTAATGATAAGGCAGTATATAAAGGAGACCCCTCCCCACTTAGTAAATGGGAATATAGTGTACATAGGCATGAAAGGAGGTGAACACTTCAGGATTAAAATGCGAACCCTAAAGTTGTATACAACATTCATGTATGGCTTATCTCATAGCAATAGTATTTTCATAATGATGTATATGACATTTATCCTTATTGGTAAGATTTTTTTTTTTTTTGACTTGAAAGTCAAACACTGAAGAGGTAGTTTTGCCAATGCAAGGTAAGAAAATGGTTTTACCTTGCTTTGGTGGTTTCCTCAGAAATTTGCAAGTATTTCTTTTTGGTTCTGATTTTCTCCTGGATCAGCGAGGAAGATAATGATGCTTTTAAAAAAAAGCCAATTCACAACCTTCTAAAAACTGGTTCCCCTAAGTGGACAGTGATGGATATGAAATAGAGTCTGGCTCAATGAAGACCTGTTAAGATCTGACTAGCAGTCGTAGGAATTCACCCTGCTTTCTTGTCATTCTATGCATAGACTCATGATGGTGACTTCTTCAGTGACCCAAGGATATTAGGTGCCTGGTCATTAAAAGTCAGGAATTATTTTAAATGAAAAAAATTTGAAGTCAGATCTAAGCCCCTTCAGTAGGCTGTTGTATTATTCCTTAGAACTTACATAATTTTGATGTGTGTACAGCTGAATCACTGTAATGCTGTGCTTGTTGAAAAGGAGCTGTATACCCAAATGCTTAGTTCTTTTGTGGTAGGAAATATAATTTAAATTTTAGTGAAATTACTACAACATAATCTAGTAGGTAAATAGTACATGTTCATGCTGTGTTTGTAGAATTGGAAAAAATGTTGACCGGGATGGATAGGATAGTAACATTCTAGAGGCTTGTTTTAGTTATACTTCAGTCCATATATTCGCACTCATTAGTTCACACGGCTACCTGTACTTCCGCCTAATTCAGTCAGGCCCATTTCTTGTTTGAGGAAACAACATAGCACAACTTCCTGAATTTCTGCTTTGGGCTTTACATTGAGCTGGTGCTTTTTATGTCTTTAATCCTTACATTAGTGCCATGAAATAGGTCTTATATGCAGTTCACAGTGTAGAAAGCAAAGTTAAAAAGTAGCATTTTGTCACACAGTAAGTAAATGGCAAAGCTAGGATTTGAATTCGTATTCTAAACTCCCACACTGTTTCTCTTAAAGAAGCCAAAATGCCATGCTGTTAATTAATCTTGAGAGATGTAATTGTCAGAATGATCAGATTAGAGTGTTGCTCTAGGTACCTGTTCTTCAATGATTGTACCTTTTCTGTCAACTAGCTCCATCTTGAATAATATCAAGTTTCAACTGGTAATGCTTGTGTTTTAGTTATGTTAATACTGTTCATTACTTTTTTTAAAAAGCTCTACCTCTTGTCTTTTATTCCTTTTTAAGAGGTCTTCTTTTATCTCTGGTTTTATTCATTTAGTCAAATGAAAACAAATAGTATAAGGACTTTCTCTTATGGGCTTTTTTTTTTTTAATTTCTACATTCTTAGGAGGCATCTTATTTTTAGAGGTCATCTCAATATTTCCTTTTAATATGCTATTATTTCAGAGACTTTTTCTCCATTAAACCACCCTTATTTTGCAGTTGTCCTAATTAATAGTTGTTATTGTAACTCTGCCAAAGTAATGGTCTCTAAATAAATACTATACAGTATCATATTTATAACTTTATGATTGTGTTGATAAATAATGGGCATCATTATCTGCAAACATTAATCCTTTGGTGATCACATCCAACCTCATGACTAAGCTGATGTCTCCCAGAGTTACATCTCTGTCCTCGACCTTACTTCTAGATTCTAGACTCATATCCAGATGCCCATTGAACATTTTGATTTATTTATTTAATGGACCCAAGATG
Source organism: Lepilemur ruficaudatus (assembly GCA_963574885.1). Lineage (NCBI taxonomy): Eukaryota > Metazoa > Chordata > Mammalia > Primates > Lepilemuridae > Lepilemur > Lepilemur ruficaudatus. Next base: position 54,438 of record CAUYRT010065781.1, read on the forward strand.
TTTAAAAACCAAACTCTCCCTGCTCACCTGTTTCCCATAATGGCAACTTCATCCCTACAGTTACTCAGGCTATAGACGTTGGAGCCATTCATGACCCTTTTCTTTCTCAGCTTGTATTTAGTCTGTAAGCAAATCCTGTTTACTCTTTTTGCAAATCATGTCAGTTATTCTTTAGTACAAAACTAGTCTAAGCTGCCATCAGATGCTCATTTTACTCAAACCTGTCAGGTTTGCTTCTTGTCTCAGGGCAGTTTCAGAGTGTTGCTGTTTTTTTCTGTGACACTTATCGACAGAGCTACTACCTTTCTTCCTTCTTGTAGTTTCTGTTCACATGGCGTTTTATCATTGACGGTTCCCCTAAAGATGGTATTGCAAATTACTCATTGTTAATTGAGTAGTTTGTTAATTGTTAAAGATTGCAGATTTCCTGCTTCTACCTGATAGGACTTAACTGTTTCTGTGTACATGCTGCGTGTATGTGTGTGTGTGTGTGTTTCGTCTTTTTCCATGGAACTTAATGTCATCTAAAATAGTGCATTGTTTTACTTATTTATTTGCCTATTGTCTGTTTCCCCCAGTGTAATGTAAGCTACATAAAGGCAGGGATTTTTATTTAGTGTGTTTTCTGCTGTTTACTATTGTCTGACTTGCAGCAAGTGTTCAGTAATTGTTTATTGGATGAATGAATGATGTTTAATTTTGTTCAATTAGCACTTTTTACCCCCTTGGTGTTAAAAAAATATTTTTATTTTGGAATCATTAAGACACAGAAGTGTTCTAAGAATACAAAGAACTCTCACCTATCTTTTCATGCAGATTGTCCAAATGTTAACATTTTACTACATCATATTCTCATATTCTCTCTATATATGTATATGTGAATACGCATACACACATAAATATATATTTTATATAGTATATGGGAAGATATATACCTATTATTATTTTTGAACTGTTTTAAGAGTAAGTTGCAGATGTGATGCCACTTCTTATACTTTTGTGTGAATTTCCTTGCAATCAAGGACACTCTCCTACGTAACCACAGTATAGTTATGAAAATCAAGAAAATAATATTGATATAATAATGATCTTATCTATATGCCTCATTTTAGATATTGCCAATTGTCTAATAATTCCTTAGAGAAAAGGAAAAAAATTATTTTGATTCAGGATCCAGTCCAGGTTTTCATGTTGCTTTTAGTTGTCATTTAAATCAGCACATCTGTAACCTAACCCATCTTTAGTTTCTGATATTACGGTTTAAGGATTTCGTTCTTTGTTCTGTTTAAGTGAGAACCAGCACTTCTATATTCTCAATGTTATTTAGCTTATTTGCATGGGCTGAGTAGGAGAGGTAAATAAAAACTGATATAGTTTTTATCTTTTAAATGTTTATTCATATGCAAGGAATATGGAGAATATACAACAAAAGAGTAATAATGAGTATGAGAAGGATAGGGTAAAAGGTGCTTTTATATATAAAAATGGAATCTTTTAAATTACTTGGTACTTTTATGTAGAATGTTGTGAATTTCATAATATTTAAATATTTTACATAATTTTAAATGGCCAGACAGTATTCTGTATCATAATTATTTAATTGATCCCTATTGTTGAGTATTTATGTTAGAAATTCTTAACCTATTCTGAACCATGCTGTTGTAAACTATTTTGCAATAAATTTTGCCTTAGTGTCATTACATTTCTCATTTTATCCTAATTCCTAAAAGTAGAGTCGGTTAGTCAAAAGGTATGCTGTTTGTTTTGAAAGCTTTTGACACATATTATTGGTTTTCCTTTCACATAGCAAAATATATGGCTTGTCCATCTTAGCTTTCCTTATAATTAAGTATTTACTAATTTTTAAGTGGTAAAAATTTAAATACTTTCTAATATATTTATTTGTGTTTCTTTTGTGAATTGCCTATTTATCATTTCCTATACTACTTTTCTATTTTTATTTTGCTAAGAAACAAATGCCTTTTTATAAAAGAATTTTTATAGTTTAGGTCTGCATATTTTTGTGATCGCTTTGGGGAATGTGTTTATCAGTTGGACTTGTATCTTCTCTTCTTTCTTACACTAGATTTGTTGTTTTATTTTCTTAATTTTTCACTTAGCGCTTTTTCCTACTGACTGGTTTTTAGTTCTGACTTACTTAATTTTGTTAAAGTCTACCACAGTTTTCTCAGGAACACAGTATTAAAACCTGAGTCCTTGTTAAATTTCCTTATCTTCAAGTACTTCCCCTCTCTCCTATATCTATTGAAATTTCAGTTCCTATGATTTTTATTTTTAATCCCACAGTGTCTTCCACATCTGTCCATTGTTTTGCATTTCCCAAATTCCTGTCTTTAGGGCTTACTTTATTGGCTCCTGCACTGTTACCTCCCTGTCTTTAGACTTTCACCTTTTCTATTCATCCTTTGTAACACTGCCAGATTGGTATGTTTTTACTTGTTCAAAAAGCAAGCAGTGCCTTTTTATTGTGGGGCATGTTCTTCTAACCTAACTCACAACCTAATATTTTATTCTATTTCCCTATTCATAACCTTTCAGTTAGGTATGTATCTCTTGTCCTTCTGTATGTCTTTTGCGTTCCCACTTTTGTACCATTGCTTATGGTGTTTTACCCCCCTAGAATCCTATTTTCTAAATTCTACCTGTACTAATCTTACTAATATTAATTTTAATAATTTTACATATCAAGTCTCAATTTAGAGCTCATTCATTTATAGAACTTTTCCTAATTCTCAGTATTAGAAATAATCTTTCTCTTCTTAGAACCCTTCCAGCACTTCTCTTAAAGTTTCATGAAAAGCATTTTTTATGGTTTACTATTTTATAGTACAGCTATTTGTGAGTCTGTCTTTTAATTATATGTACCTAAAGATTTTACGTTAAGCTATCCCAAAACATGTTAATGTACATTATTTGTGAAAAGGTAAGGGTTATTCCATAGTCATAGCTTATGAAAAAAGCCAGATAAGGTAAAAGGTAAAGAATGTTGATTTATCTGTGTTTCTTAAAACTGGGAAAACCATTCCATGTTCAGACTACAACTTATCTAGAGCTTTTGGAATAGAGTAAATTTGAATAATTTTCCTACACAGTGGTGCTAACTTTTACTTAAAACAGTTTAGCAGAAATGTAGATATTCATTTAAATTAAGTAATACATAGTTGTAGTAAAGCAGTTGTCCTAAAGATTGTTGTAAACTCTGAAGTTAGATTGTATCATTTTCACAAAAGTACAGTGAAAATTGTTTAGCTTTGTGACTTTCTAAGTATATGTAACATATCTTCCAGGGAATTCATTACTTAATATGTTGTAGCTGGGTTTGTTTCAGATATTTCATATTTGTTTTCCTATATATATTCATTAGCCTTTTCCCCCCAGTGTGTCTCTTGAATTAACTGCGGCAGTGAGCTCTAATTTTTGCTATTAGTTACTATTAGTAACTCTATGGACCATAGACATTTCACTTGCACTGTTGTTTATGGGATATAAAGCACAAGTCTTCCTCCTTTACCAGCAGTTGACAAAATTGTATTACGATGTTGAAAAATATATCCTAAATATGAATACTGTAAGTTCTTTGAAAGCCGTGTCTGGTAGATAGTGGCTATGATGTTGAATAGTACAGGTATAGGGAATCAGTCAGGGTCCAGTCAGGAGAGAGAATTACTGCCAGTAATTCAAAAGGAGAAAATTTTAGCATAAAGAATTATTAATTATTTAAAGATGTTTAATCATTAATCCTTTGGGATTTGGAAATTAAGACAACGATGAGATACTACTATATACCTATTAGAATGGCTGAAATCTTAAAACCTGACAATACCAATTTCCTGACAAGTATGTAAAGCAGTAGAATTTCTCACTCATTGCTGGTAGAATTGCAAAATGGTACAACCACCGTGGAAGACAGTTTGGCAGTTTCATTCAAACCTAAACATTGTGCTACCCAACATTCCAGCAAACATGGTCCTAGGTGTATACACAACTGATTTTAAAATTGTGTCCGCATAAACCCATGCATATGAATGTTTATAGCAGGTTTATGCATAATTGCTAAATGGTGGTGACCAAGATGTCCACCATTAGGTAAATGTAGAACAAATGTGGTGTATCTATACAATGGAATCTTACTTAACAATAAAAATACATTTATTTTTCAGCTATTAAAAGATATGCATGAATCTTAAATGCATTTGTTCAAGTAAAAGATGCTAGTCTGAAAAGGCTATTGTATGATTCCAGTTACAGGTTGAATATCCCTAATCTGAAAATCCAAAATACAGAATGTTCCAAAGTCCAGAACTTTTGAGTGCTGTCATATAGCCAAGTGGAAAATTCCACAGCTGACCTCATGTGATGGGTCACAGTCAAAACACAGCCAAAACTTTGTTTTATGCACAAACTTTTAAAAAAAATTGTATAACATTACCTTCAGGCTATGCATATAAGGTACATATGAAACAAATGAATTTCATGTTTGTTTAGGCTTGGGTCCCATTAAGATAATCTTATTAAGTATGTACAAACATTCCAGAATATGAAAAAAATCTGAAATCCAAAACACTCCAAGAAGTTCAGATAAGGGATATTCAACCTGTATGTGAATATCTGGAAAGGACAAAACTATGATGATGACTAAAAAAATTAAAATTAATGGTTGCCAAGGGAAGGGGGTAAGTTGAAGGAGTAAAGTCCAGGGGATTTTTAAGGTGGTAAAACTCACCTTTGTGATCCATAATTGCGCATACATGACACCATGCATTTGTCAAAACCCATAGAATTTTATAGAGCAAATTTTGTTATGTGTAACATACAGGATGTATACATATATATTTTTTTGAGACAAGAGTCTCACACCATTGCCCTGAGTAGAATGCTATGGCATCAGCCTAACTCATAGCAACCTCAAACTCCTGGGCTCAAGCGAGTCTCCTGCCTCAACCTCCGGAATAGCTGGGACTATCGGCGCATGCCACCCATGCCCAACTAATTTTTTCTATATGTTTTTTAGTTATCTGACTAATTTCTTTCTATTTTTAGAGTCTCACTCTTGCTCAGGCTGGTCCCGAACTCCTGAGCTTAAGCAGTCATCCTGCCTCGGCCTCCCAAGAGTGCTAGAATTACAGGCATGAGCCTCCGCACCAGGCCAGGATGTATATTTTCTTCATCTGTCCACTTAAGAGCCTAGAAGCAAAGATATCCCAGGAACTAGGAGCAAAACCTAGTGTCCAGATCTTTATCTCTGATATCATTCTCCATGAAAGGAACCCAGTCTCTTTATAGTACTGGTGATTCTTGAACTGGGGCAGGGAATATACAAGGTCAGCCTGTAGCGTCTTATAGTGCTAAAGTTTCTGAGTGCTAAAAGACAAACAGAACACCCATACGCAATGATGGGATTTTGTGAAATGAACACAGAAGCCAACTGCAAGTGCTCTCAGTGGCTAAAGCTGGAATAGTTTGAACAACAAAATAAAATGGTATTGAATTATAGCCCAAAGTATAAAATCAGTGTTGATGAGTCCATACTGATATAAATGATTGAATAAATAAATGGGTGAGAAGAGAGAAATCTCTCATGTGGGACAATTCCAAATAATTTATGTAAATACTTACCTCTTCAAGGAAGTGGAGCTTAACTCCCCACCCCTTAAGTGTGGGTTATATTTAGTGACTTTCTTCTAAAAAGCATAGTATGGAAAGAGAAAGAAAAGTAACTTTACAGTGGAAAAACTTGAGAAGCATTATCTCAGCCTACTGATGAAGGTCAACATCAACAGTGATAAATTATGTTGATAGTATGTACTCTTGATATGAAGTGATATTAATAAAAATGGCACAGTACCTCTCCCCTCTTCTTTCCCCAAACCCATAATCCCAGTCTAGTTAGTCATCACAAAAACATCAGACCAATCCCAGGGAGAGACCTTTTAGAAAATACCTGATCAGTATTTCTCAAAACACCTGAGATCATCAAAAACCAGGAAAATCTGAGAAACCGTCACAGCCCAAGAAGACATTTCGGAGATATGAAGACTAAATGTAATATGATATCTTGGATGGGCTCCTAGAATAGAAAGAAGTCATTAGGTAAAAAGTAAGAAAATCTGAATAAAATGTGGACTTTTGTTAGTATATCAATATTAGTTCAGTAACTATAACAAATGTACCATACTAATGTAAGATGTTAATAATAGGGGTATCTAGATGTGGGATATATAGGAATTCTTGGTATTATCTTTACAGTTTTTTGGTAAATTTAAAATTTCTAAAAAATAAAGTTTATTTAGAAAGTAAGCAATTAGCCCATTATGTATTAATCCACACAAAAATGGTTATAGGGCTGTTAACTACTAAGAGGAGTGAAAAGAGTACTGTACTATGAGGAACACAGTAATAGCAAATGCAGGAAGCAGATACGTAACCAGGAAGAGAAGCCCCTCCACTCTATGCCTTGTAATGTTCCTCTAGTACTCTCTATTTACAAAGCCTAATGCTGCACTGGATGGCAGAAGAGAAATGTTTGCAGAGTCCAGCTGCAGTATCAAAAAGCAGGACAAATAAGGATGGATTTGGAGATGAGGGGCAATAAATTAAAAATTTGAACAGGGCTATAATGAGAATTAATCAAATTACTCAAAAGAATATAAGGATTGAGAATTAAACGTGCTTTAGGAGAGACCTCTGGGTAACACTAACAGGTAAGAAATACAGGGTGAAAAAAGATACTGAAAGGAAAGGAAGAATATCATGTGGCCTGTTAAGAGAGTTTCAAGAAATGTCTGTTGCATTTAGCAACATTGATGTCATTGGTGAGTTTGATGAAGCAGTAACCATAGCGTTAGTTTATATATGAATGAATGAAATTCATGGGAAAATACATAGAGTGACTGCAAACAATTTTGTTCAAATTATCATTGTCTCTAAAGATGAGACGTAGATAGGGTAGTAGCTAGCATTACCTTTTACAAAAAATTAGAGGTAGGGAAAAGTATGTTAATTGAAAAATGTAAACTCCATTAGGGCAGGAATGTTTTGTCTATTGCTGTATTCTCAGTACCTATAATGGTGCCAAATATATTCAATGGTTATTTGTTGCACGACTTAGAAATACTTCAGCAGTTCAGTAGAAGTTGAATATATAGCATTTCCCAGGACTGTTTTATTGAACAAGGTTTCTGAGGAAGCAGGAGAATATGGAGGAAGGTATGAAGAAGGAAATGTCAAGAGGGTGCACAGTTAAAATGTTCAGCATTGGCATTATTATTGTACAAAATACTAAGTGAATTTTTTAAATTTTATTTTCATACATTATATATATGAACTTATGTTTTTCTGTTTGTGCTTTTTTTTAATCACTGAGAACAAATTGTAAAGCTTCTTTTGGTGGGGTATTGTAACTCTTATCTGTAGCAGTGTTAAATACCTTTCATGAGATCAAACATAATTTAAGATCATTTTGTATAAAGCAGAGTAACCTGCATTGAATGTGATTTTTGTTTATCTTTTTATTCAGTCTACAAATAAGAAACCTCGAAAATCTCCAGGTGAGAAGAGCAGAATTGAAGCTGGAGTTAGAGGAACAGGCCGTGGAAGAGCTAATGGGCACCCTCAACAGAATGGTGAAGGGGAGCCTGTCACATTATTTGAGGTGGTGAAACTGGGAAAAAGTGCAATGCAGGTAAATTTTAAATATTTTTATTTCATATATAAAGCAATAGAGTCAATAACCTATGTGGAATCTGTTAGTGTATATATTGGCCTTTTATTTACTCTTGTTGATTGTGTAATCAAGAAGTTTATTCTTAAATGTCTTTGTTTTTGGTTTGCTTTGTAAAGAGCATCAGGAAAAGCATTTTATTTAACAGTAAGATATTGTGTTAAATAAAAAGACCTGTATATAGGAGCTGCCCAAGAGAATTTTTATTGCCTTGATATTTTTTAGAATTTGATTTAGTATAAGTAACACATGTATATTGCAGAGTATTTGAAAGAGAAAAGGATATAAAAGAGCATTCTTTAGTAGTGAATTAGGAATAACCACAATAATTATTTCATGTTTATTTTTTGTATATATGTGATCATTTATAACCTTATTCTCTTATCTCTCCTCATTTACTCAACTGCTATCATTAAATATTCTGGAAGAATACAGTTTTATTGGCTTACTAATTCATCATGAGAAGGAACCATAATTATTTTGTTCATTCTTTAGAATGTCTTTACATTTTTTCACTATTATAAAATTTATTCATTCTTTATAGCTCTGCATCTTTTTTATTTTAAAATATTAGAGGTGGAATTATTTGGCTTAAGGGTATTTTTAAACTGTGTGATACATAAATACCATATTTTTCTCCAAAATATTATACTAGTTTACCTTTTACCATAACTGTAGCAGGATGCCCACATTTCCATGTACCAGTGCTAGCAATTGGGTATTTTATATTTAAGAATTACTCAATAACATAGGTGGAAAATAATAATTCACTATTATTTTTATTAGCATTTCTTTGATCACCAGTGATTAACAATATATTGAATTTTTTTATTTCATACTTGCTGATTTTTTATTTCACTTTCAATTTACATTTGAAAATTATTACATAGTTTATGAAACAATTACTTTTAGAACTAAAACAGGCAACTTTTCATTATTATACTTTCTATTTTTTATCTGTATTTATGTTTAAAGCCTGTAAGGGCATTTAGTGTTCATTATTTTTTGTGTGTGTTACCAGCTTGATGTGTTGAAGGGTCTTGGAATTTGTCTGGGCAGGGAGGGAGGTAGAGTAGTAGGATGATGCTAAATGGTAAAACAAATTAGGGAGTTTCCAGTGATCCATAGCAGTGGATGACAATCTGTAAATAATGTTAAGTATAATTGAAAAATAGATCTGTGAGCTTTAGCCATTAAACTTGACACTTTCTGCATTATAGTTTAATAGAAGAATTGTTAAGCTACAAAAGTATTAATTTTTGAGCTCTACTTTATTGCTTCCCACCTTTAGTTAGAAAAACCAATAAGCAGAAAAATGAGGAAAATGAATTGTTTTTTTTTTAAAGACAAGGTCTTACTATGTTGCCTGGGATAGAGTATGTACAGTGGCCTCATCATAGCTCACTGCATCCTCAAACTCCTGGGGTCAACCTATCCTCCTCAGCCTCCCAAATTGCTAGGAATACAGGCGTGAACTACTATGCCTAACTAAAAAATGAATTTTTATATAAAATTCTGACAACTGCATTTCATTATTTTGCTTTCACTTTTTCATGTAAAACTTTATTTTACCAGATATTTCTCTTTGTAAAGATAATTTTAGTGCATATGGTATTAAAGCTGTATACCAGCTTTTATTTAATATGAACAAAATTTTATCATCTTCTATTTTTGAAATAAAACACTGACCAATGTAAGTTTTTTCGCTTTCATCTACTGTTTTATTCTTCATTCAGATTACTCTTTCCTGAGCATACTGTTTTATACTGTCACTATTCTGCTTAAAATCTTTGGGTCTTTATTTTCTGAAAGATAATTATTAGTTGTCAGGACCTTGGTGCCTTCCATAGTTTGGTTTTAACTCACTTTTCAATTCTTTCTTGTTATTGAGAATTCTTTCTCAGTTCTTTCTCTTAATTGAAGTTCACTCCAAACATTTTTTGTTTTACTTTGCTATAATTCTCTATTATTCATATTATTTTTTCTCCTTACTGGCTATATTCAGGTTCATTTATAAACTAATTTTTGTTTTTCATTGAGCACTCTATTTTGGGCAATTTTTTTCTGTGAATTTACCTTCTGATTTATGTAGCACTTCATAAAGTGGCTAGGCCGTGATTTATTTAACCAGTTTTTATTTGGATTGTTTACAGTTTTATTGCATTAAAAATAGTGTTCTTTTGAATATTCTTATATAGTCACCTGAAATGTCTATGTGGAAATGTTTCATAACATAAATTCTTGAAAAAGGTTGCTGAGCAAAGGAATGCATGTTTTAAAAAATGATAAGGATCTTTTATTGACAGTGGCACAGAAATTTCACTGTTTATTAACGTCCTCACTTCAAATATAGAATACCGATAGATAAAATATTTTAAAAAGAGTAAAGCTAGATGCGGTGATGCATACCTGTAATCCCAGCTACTTGGAAGGCTGTAGCAGAAGGATTGTTTGAGCCCAGGAGTTCGAGGCTAGCCTGGGCAACATAATGAGACCCTTTCTCATTATTACCCCTTACTATAGTAAGAGGGTTAAAAAAAGCCTCTTTTTTTTGTTTGGTTTTTTGTTTGTTTGTTTGTTTGTTTTTTTAAAGGAGAGAGAGAATGTAAGCAAACATCAGTGAGTTTAGAAACAAACTAAATATTTTTGTGGATTGGATGGATTAAAACTACAAAGTAATGAACAGCATTGGGTTTAGGGTAGAGAAGCAGATATTTGTAGTCAGGAGTTTGAATTTTGTGTTTTAAAGGACTGGCAGTGTTTCATAAAGAGTAGGGAAATAAAGTCAGGCCTATTACATGAAGCAGGGCTTTACACAAGTCTTCCTACTTGTAAAGGAGGCTGAAGAAAGCTACGGATAACTACTGGCTTATGTTTAGGGTAATTATATATCTTAAGTTGTCCTTGAGACTCGCGGTTGTGTTTATTGTTTGTATAGTTATTTATAGAGACTCCTTTAATACTCAAAAGGGTACTATTAATAGTTTGGATGGTGATTTATATTAAAACCCCACTTACAGGAAATAAAGGGCTAAGGGAAGGGAGAAGACAGATGTAGAGTTCTTATGACTAGCACCTGAGTTGAAATATGTCCTCACTTGGTTGGTGACTAGTTCTGTAAAAATTCCCAATGTTGAAATGCAAATTAAAACCACAATAAGATACCTCCATACCCCTGTCAGAATGGTCATTATTATAGACCATTGATGGGAATGTAAACTAGTACAACCTCTGTGGAAAGCAGTATGGAGATTCTTTGGAGTAGTAAAAGTAGACCTGTTTGATCCAGCAAATTCACTACTGGGTATCTACCTAAAGGTAAAGAAGCCATTTTACAAAAAAGACACCTGGACCCCCAAATGTTTTATCATAGTAAAATTCACAATTGCAAAGATATGAAATCAACATAAGGATACATCAACTGATAAGTGGATAAGGAAAATGTAGTGTGTGACAGACACACACACACACACACACACATACACACATCTCCATGGAGTACTACTGAGCCATAAAAAGGAATGAAATAATGTCTTTTGCAGCAGCTTGGTGGAACTGAAGACCATTATCCTAAGTGAAGTATCTCAAAAATGGTAAAACAAAAACTGCATGTACTCACTTATAAGTGGAAGCTAAATGCAGGGTATATATGGTCATAAAGCGGTGTAAAAAGTAAGAAAGCAGAAAGGTGAGAGGGGAGTGAGGGATAAAAATCTACCTGTTTGGTACAGTGTACACCATTCTGGTGATTGGTATACTAAAAGTCCTGACTTTAGCATGATACAATCCATCCATGTAACAAAAATTACTTGTACCACCTAAATTTATTGAAATAAAAAATACATACACACATATGTTATACACATATATATACACATATACACAATGTTAGATAAGCAAATTCCAAGCCCACATTATATGATCTGGTTCTGCAATGGAGTGTTCAGCATGAATAGAAGTAATCACAGAAAAATTAGAGGGGGGAGGGATAAGTCTAAAAGAAAGAAGTAAGTATGTTTAAGATGCTAGAGGGATGGAAGAATAAACTCTAATACAAAATAGGGAAGAAATCCAACAAGAATAGGTAGATATGAAAAACAACCAGTCTCAAAATTGAAAATAAATTGTTCTAGTGAAAAACTCAGTAAGTTTAAGTTTTACTCAGGAAAAATGCTACATTAGATGCCATCAAAAGGAGAATTCAAAAATTGGCATTCATTATGCATTCACTTAGAATGTAACACAGATAAATAAAGAAGTAAGAAAATAACGAAGCGTTGTTTAGAGTCTTTGATATGGATCGAAGAATTCCAAAATATGTTGGGAAGAGATCAGAGAGAATAAAAGAGACACCATTTTTGAAGAAATAATATTGGAGAAATTTCCAGACACATTTTCTCAGATCCACAGTTTGTTCTCAGGAGTGAACAAGATAAGTGAAAATAATTACATAGCTATAAATAGTATAGTATAACTGTGGAATGTTGAGAAAATCTTGAAAGATTTCATCAAGGAATGTCTGATCCTTTTCTTTCACTATAGTGGTTAATGTTGAAATATACAATTAAATAATAAATTCCCCTTACTAAATTGCATTATACTTGGAAGTATAAAAAGGTGCTTTTAAATAACTTGTGTTAAAGAGAAAACGCAGACTTGAAATATGAATGTTAGTGAAAGTAATGTAGTGAGAATGTTGGAGCCAGCTAAATCACTACTAAATAGTCTCTTAAGTGCATTAATGCTAAGCAAAAGCAATAACAACTAGAAAAAGAAAAACAGCAAACCCAAAGTAATCAGGAAGAAAAGAATAATAAAAGTAGAAATGGAAATTAAATAGAAAAAAATGGTAGAATAGGTGAACTAACCCTAAATATTTGAATTTAATAAATTTTTACAACCTGGAGGTTTTATATTAGGAATGCAAAAATGGTTTAACATTAGAAAATATTTTAGTATAATGTACCAAATAATATTACAAGAGAAAAAGCCTGTAGCTGAATTGATGTAGAATGTTTAAGAAACTTATGTGATAAAATATAGCCAATATTCATGATAAAAACTTTTAATGAATTAGGAAGAAGAGGGAACTTCCTTAGCTTGTTAAAGAATATCTCCCTCAAACCTGCAGCTCAGATCATGTCATTTTTAACATTGAAGTTTAGATGTATTTCTAGCACTGAGCATTGTCACTACTGCTGTTCAATACTGGAACCAGTAACCAATGCACTGAAACAAAAAAAAAAAGGAAAAAAGAAAGAAGAGTTTTAACAATTGATATGAAAGATGAACAAGTATCCATATAGGTAGAGGATACAGTTGTCTGTGTTGAAACTTCAAGAGAAGCTATAGACTGTTAGAACTAAAGAGAATATTCAGCAAAGTCCCTGGATAGAAAATTCACAGTAAAAAAAAATTATTCAGGTGTGAGACTTGAAAGAAGAATAATTAAAAGCAGTAGTTTTCCGTCTCCAATGATGACTGATTAGAAAAAGTAATTGGAAACAAGTCCCGATTCAAGATAGAAATAAAACAATGAGGAACTAAAGAAAAATCTAATAAAATTTTGGATAAAACAGAATAAAATACTATTTTATACCCATTACATTGAGTAACATAAAAAAGGCTTGACTATACCAAGAGTCTCTAAGGCTATAGAGTGGCAGCTAGTGAGAGTACAAATCTGTATAACTCCTTTGGAGAAAATTTTGGTAATATCAAGAACAGTTGAGTGACCTACTATCCAGATTTCATTCATTTGGTAAATATTTAAGGATTGCCTACACTGTGGGAGCCACTTTTTTTCCCCTTTTTTTTCTTTACTGAGAGCACAGCATCGAGGAGGAACCATTTAATTCCGAGATGTTACCTCTAGAGAATTTTTTTGCATGTTTAGAAAAGGCATATATATATATAGGAATGTTTATTGCTGCTTTGTAGTAGTAGAAAAAATAGTGAAAAGCCTGTATTTCTATAAACAGTATAATTGATAAATAAAATGTACAAACACTTAAATTTTCTATAGCAGTTAAAATAAATGAACTAGAGCTCTAGGTACCATTTATGGATAAGTTTTAGAAATGCATTTTAAGGGACCAATGCAAGGTGCAGAATGATGCATAACTCGTGATGCTCTAAAGTGTAAACACATATATAAGATTATCTAACACCATGTTTTTGATATTGGTTACTTTTTGAGAAGATAGAAGAAAGAGAATTGGACCACAAAGGTATATAGTATACACACCTACAGATATTGTGGGTTCAGTTTCAGACTACCACAATAAAGCTAGTCATACAAATTTTTTTGGCTTCCCAATGCATATAAAAGTTATGTTTCCACTATACTGTATTCTATTATGTGTGCAATAGCATTATGTCTAAAAAAAAAAGTACATACTTAATTAAAAAATACTTTATTGCTAAAAAATGCTAATGGTCATTTGAGCCTTCAGTGAGTCATCTTTTTTACTGGTGGGATGTCTTCCCTGGATGTTGATGGCTGTTGACTGATAAGGGCAGTTGCTGAAGGTTGGGCTATCTGTGGCAGTTTCTTAAAGTAAGACAGCGATGAAATTTGCTGCATCAATTGACTCTTCCTCCCATGAAAGATTTCTCTGTAATACACAATGCTACTTGAATAGCATTTTACCCGCAGTAGAATTTCTTTCACAATTGGAGTCAGTTCTCTGCTTTGTCAACTAAGTTTAATGTAATCTTCTAAATCCTTTGTGGTCATTTCAGCAACAATGACAGCATCTTCATCAGCAGTAGGTGTTAGGTAAGCAATAGCAGAGGACATTTCTTAATGTAGAAATAGGAAATGCAAAGGTGAAATCTATGCCCTGACCATAGAAGATATAGATGCCCTAGTGAAAATAGAGCTAAGAGAAAGACCATTGAATTTTTCGAAATTTTGTGAAATTGATGACATTTTAGAAAGAAAATGGCCATATTTGCATTTTTAGAAATACCTTTCTAGGAGCAGTTTAGATGATTTGGTGGGGTAGTTGAGGCTGGAATCAGGGAGACCAATTAGAAGGCTTTTGCCCCCCTTTCATCCAATTGGGAAGTAATGAAAGTTCAAATTTATAAAGGGTCAATGAGGATGGAGAGGAAGTGACAGCGACAGATTCTACAAACAGTAAGGGTATGGAATGATTCTGAAAGGTGAGAAAGAGGAAGGACTCTAAGATGATCCCTAGTTTGATTTGGTAGTATTCACTGAAAGAAAGTTTGCATTAGAGGGTAGGTGTGGGCGGATGGCTATGAGAATAGTTTGGTCTGGACATTTTGACTCTTAGATTTATGGCACTTAAATACATGTTGCTTTTTGGAACATTCAAGCTATTTATTTAGCTTAGCAGGTATTTTTTTGCTTTGGTCATTATAAATTGGTAAGCACTTAAATGAATGTCTGTAATCCATTAGCACTTATTTTGTACCCCTAGATGTCAGCTAAAACGTTGGATGGTAGTTCATTCATTCAACAAAAATTCATTGAAAGGTCATTCTTTCAGGCATTGGATTAGGTGCAAGGGATACCATGTGAACTAAACTTGCTTGACCCTTCTCTTCAAGTACTTTCCAATCTTAGAACGAAGAAGAAATTGTCCATACTAATCAAATGATCTGTTAACATGTAGTTACAAACCGTTGATTAATGCTATGCAAATTCCCTTTGGTCTTATTGTTGTGATAACAGCTTGTGTGAATATGGTGTCAGCCTACAAATGAAATATACTTAGTGAGACAGTTTGGTCTTCTGTTTGCTTTTGACAACCAACTCTGAAGGTAAAATTGATTTTGTCCATTTAAGTATGATTGGGATAAGAGATAGGTATCTGAGGGGATAGTCTGTTATCAATCATTCTCTTTCCCTTAGAGAGAAAGCTTTGTTCTGGTGTCAAAGAAAAGTATGCGCTTTTTATAGTCACATTGATTTCTTCTAGTCTCCAAATTATAAATGGGTTAAATGCCAAATCTCTTTATATCAAATGTAGAGGAATTCTCCCCCAGTGTTTAGCTAGACTTGAGTTTTACTCTCTGACTACACCAAGGAAAGTGAAAGCAGTTACGGGCTTACCTAAATCTCATCTGTTAACTTGTGTTTGAACTGACAGTTATATAGTGAGTCTTACAGGAAGTAAGTATATGCTTTTCTGAGCCATTAATAGAATGGATAAAAATGTTTATAATAATTTTCTAATGTTCATTGGTTGTAAAGCTTAAAAGTTTCAAGAATTATTAAAATGGCTGAAGAATGTCTAAGGATTTAATTTTGAAAAAAAGCTGAGAGATTAAAGGAGAGAATAAATGTACTGTTGACTGAAATGAAACTTCATGACAAAAGATGGGGAGAAGACTTAAAGGACAGAAATACTGCAATGAAGATGAGGGGTAAAACCTTACAGAACTAAGCAAATAAAAGTACTTGAATAGAATTAATCAATACATGAGAGTGAATATAGGAAATGTATTAATACTTGTGACTGCTTACGGTGCAAAATATTGGGTGCAGAATTTAAAATCATAAAATATTCTAAACATTTAGATTATTTGCCTCAGGATAAAAGTGGAAAACTTAGGCTGATGCCACCGCACTCTAGCCCAGGCAACAGAATGAGACTCTGTCTCAAAAAAAAAAAAAAAGGAAAACTGAAATAATAGTTTTGACAAAATAGAAATTTATTTTTGTCATATGTAAAAGGTCACAGATATGTGGTCTTTTATGTGGGGACAGGTGGATTGTGAAATAATTGGAATTGTTAATGTTTTAATAATCATTAAAGTATACATAATCATAACTTCAGCAGCTATACATTTTGATGTTTTTCAAAAATGGATTTTCCATTTACAAAAGGAAGAAACTGCTAAGGCAACACAATTTCATCAGACTCTGGGGGTCCGTATTCCAAGCCCTCTGAATATCCTCCTGGTTCTGTCCAGTTTTCATTCCTCTAGCTTGACCCTAATGAGGAATCTGAGCCTAATGCCCCTAGTAGCGGTAAAGGCCAGCCATGTCTTACTCCATGTGTACCTTGAACAAGTTAATGATGGTACAGGTTGGGGTAAGGTGAGGGGCAGTAAGAGTTCTACTGGTCCCAGGCAGTGGGCTTTTGAGATGAACTGCTTTACTCTAGATTCCTTATTTTCTGGTGAAAAGACATGCTTCAGTGGCCAGGGCATGGTAAACCCTAGCAAGCATACCCTTCTGGATGCTGATTTCCTATACAGCCCCGGCTGTGGTAGAAAGGGTATTTGAGGGCTCAGCAATACAACCAGATATCACTGTGTTGGGTGAATCTAATGGACATCCACAATTTGATAAAGGAAGACCTGAGCCTACAACACAACACCCTTGCCACAAATCATTATTGCCATAATGTCTGTGTCTTTAAATTCAGACAGAGGAGCTCTGAGTGGCTCTTTTGTGACTGTTACTGACTACATTCAAAGTACAGGGTGGCTGTACACTACAAGCAGCCCATCGTCTATGTTAAGGTGTAGCAGAACAACTTTCAGAAGATTGTTAATGAGGTGGGTATTGCTAGCTCTGCCTATTTTGTGAGGAAGCCTAGGGATGAATCACTCTCCCAGGACTGTGGCCATCTCAATGTGCAGTTGTGTAGAGTCTCCTTGCCGGTCATCTCTATGTGGATAAGAAATTCACCCCCGCTCCCAACCACCATGAAACATTTGGCAGTTAGCCTCAGTGTTGTCATTTTGGTAGTCCTAGTGGCCATTGTTGCTGGCATTGAAGTTCTGATGATCACCATCAAGAGGAAGTTGGGAAAGTACATGAAGATAGAGATCAAGAATTGGGACAGTTGACTATATGGCCAAGCATAGATCTGTGTTAGGGAAGGTATGAAGGTAGGGCTAGGGTTCACTTCAAGGTGAAACTTGATTCTTGTCCAAGGCAGGTACTTCCTCCATTATCATCCACAACTTCCCTTCCCCTCTCTTCTTACATCCTTTAGTTCAACAGTTCAGACCCCAAGCTACCTGTCTTCCTCATGTCCCAACTTCTCTGAAGAACGCTTTCTAATATTCCCTCTTCCTCTTGGTCCAGGGACATGAAATCTAATGCTATTAAGCAAAGGCAGATACAAGAGGTCTCCACTGAATGATGTCTTTGATGAAGTGTAAAATAAAATGTTAAGATGACACCCCAGAATCGTTTCAAAGTGATGGACTACCTTTTGAAGGTTTAAATGAGTTTGGATGAGGAATAGTGCTTTCCTTTCTTACATTTAAGTTTTTTTTTATTACCTCTATCTAGTTAACATTGAAAGATTAGCATTGTCATCCTGAATTATCTACTTCATGTAGTGGTCATCTTGTGGAAAAGAAAATCTGGCTTTGTTCGGACTTGCACAATAACCGTATTTACTGTCTGTTATACCACTAACGCATATGCTTCACTTCTCACTTAAAAGGGAATCTTATTTCTTCTGCATAAACAATCTTTTTTTCTTTTGTGACGAGGAGACTCCATCTAGAAACTGCCAGTGTTTTTTATTTTTTTCAAGTTAATTTTTTAAATTGTTTTTTACAAATAGAGATGGGGTCTCCTTCTTGCTCAGGTTGGTCTTAAACTCCTGAGCTCAAGCCAGAAATTGTCAGTGTTTACTCTTCAGCTCACCGTCGTTACAGCTGGTATTAGTAATGTTTTATTATGTAAAAATATTTGTACATATTTTGTCTTTGATAATTTTTCTATGACTTCCTTAATATAACAGGTCTAATGAAATATAGTAGAATGTATGAGGAAAGCATAAAGCAAAAGATAGAGTTTGAATTTGGGTTAGATTATGAAGAAAAAAAAACAGTACAACTTGTTTTTTGGTCCTGATGAGAGGCTGTACATCAGAGGGAATAAATGAAACTTCACAAATACTAATTGGATAAACAAAAATTACATCAGTTCATTATGAAGCCAGGTCACATGTCTTAGAATTGATTAATTTGATCTTCAGAAACATTCAGATTTTGAAGGCTCTGGTTTTTGTTACAATTAATTATTTTTTATACAGCTATCATCATTAATGCCTTATATAAAACAGATTCAGTTGGATTACCTTCATACTCCTTTATTTTTTATATTAAGCAGTCACATCTTATCATCTGGTGCATATCTTAAACTGACATTTGGAACTGGTTGAGAATATTTCACAATAGGTTTAGTGACATATCACTATCACTTAAATAATTCTTAGGTTGAGAATAAAAATAAGAAAGTTCTAAACATAAACTGCATTTCTCCCAGTGTTTTAGTTTATAGTTATATAGTATTTGAATTAAGTTGTCTTCTGTTTCTCAGAGATATATGTGTGTGGGTGTGTGTGTGTGTACATACACACACACACAGTAAACACAAATATAGATAGATAGATTACTAACTCGAGTAGATAAATGAGCAAGCAAAAATAGAATTATGTTTTGGTATTTATTGAGCAATGTGTTAAGGATATTTTTAGGAGAAAAGATACTAATGTAATTATTTGATAAATTTCTGATTCTTCCTTGGATTTGATTAATCTTTGCTCTTGTTCTGACCTAACAACATGTTGATTAATTTTAGGCTAATTTTTTTAGCACTGTATTTCTGATTTCCCTTTGTTTTCCTGGGAAGAAGAATAATCTACAGAATACAGAAAACTGCTTTTTTTTTAAATTTCATGGCTGTTTGAAAATCCTCAAATGGGAGGTTAATACTTACTTAAGAGTGAGGGTTAAAACAATTTTTTTTTCATTTCCATAGATTTAGGGGAAAACAAGTGGTTCTTTGTTACATGGGTAAATTGTGTAGTGCTGAAGTCAGGGTTTTTAGTGTACCTGTCACCTGACTAGTGTACGTTGTACATGATAGGAAATTTTTGATCCCTATCCCCTCCTGGCAGCCTCCCCTGTCTGAGTCTCCAAAGTCCATTATGCCACTCTATGTATACCCATCGTTTAGCTCCCACTTACAAGTGAGTACATGCAGCATTTTTTTTTTTCTATTTTTGAGATACCTCACTTAGGATAATGGTCTTCAGTTTCATCCAAGTTACTGTAAAAGACATTATTTCATTCTTGGTTATGGATTAGTAGTATTCCATAGTATATGTACACCACATTTTCCTTATCCACTCATCAGTTGATCTACACTTATGTTGATTCCATATCTTTGCAATTGTGAGTTGTTCAATAAACATTCAGATGCAGGTGTGTTTTTTGTAAAATGACTTCTTTACCTTTGGGTGTTTATATGGTAGCGGAATTGCTGATTTGAATGGTGGGTCTACTTCTAGTTCTTTGAGGAATCTCCATGCTATTTTCCATAGAGGTTGTACTAGTTTACATTCCCACCAACAGTGTATAAGCATTCCCTTTTCACTGCATCTGTGTTAACATCTATTGTTTTTAGCTTTTTAATAATAACCATTCTGACGGGTAAGATGGTGTCTAATTGTGGTTTTAATTTGCATTTCCCTGATGATTACTAATGTTGAACATTTTTTCATATGTTTATTGGCTGTGTGTTTATTTTCTATTGAAAAATGTCTATTTATGTATTTTGCCCACTTTTTAATGTGTTTATTTGTTTTTTTTTTGTTGCTGATTTGAGTTCCTCAAGTAAATTCTTGGATTCTGATATTAGTCCTTTGTCAGATATATAGTTTGTAAATATTTTCTCCCATTCTGTACGGTGTCTGTTTACTCTGATGATTTCTTTTGCTGTAAGAAACCTTTTAGTTTAATTAAGTCCCATTCATTAATTTTTGTTTTTGTTATATTTGCTTTTAGGGTCTTAGTCACAATTTTTTTTTTGCCTAGGCTAATGTCCAGAAGAGTTTTCCTGAGTTTTCTTCTAGAATTTTTATGGTGTCGGGTCTTACATTTAAGTCTTAATCCATCTTGAGTTAATTTTTGTGTAGGGTAAGAGATAGGAATCCACTTTCATTCTTCTGCATGTGGCTCTTCAGTTTTCCCAGCACCATTTATTGAATAGTGTGTTTTTTTCTCCAGTGTATGTTTTTGTCTGTTCTGTTTAAGATCAGTTGGTTATAGGTGTATGATTTTATTTCTGAGTTCTCTATTCTGTTTCGTTGATCTGTGTGTCTACTTTTATACAAGTACCATGCTGTTTTGGTTACTACTGTACATTGTAGTATAATTTGAAATAGGGTAATGTGGTTCCTCCAGATTTCTTCTTTTTGCTTAGGATTGCTTTGACTATTCAGGCTCTTTTTTGATTGAATATGAAATTTAGGATTGTGTTTTCTAATGCTGTGAAAAATGACTTTGGTATTTTGATGGGAATTGCATTGAATCTGTAAATCACTTTGGACAGTGTAGACATTTTAACAATATTGATTCTTCCAATCCATGAACACGGGATGTTTTTGCATTTGTTTGTGTCATCTGTGATTTCTTTCATCAGTGTTTTGTAGTTCTCTTTGTAGAGATCTTTTACTTCCTTGGTTAAGTATATTTCTAGATATTTTAATTTTTTTCACAGCTATTGTAAATGTTACTGAGTTTTAGACTTTACTCTCAGCTTGACTGTTACTGGTACGTAGAAATTGCTAGTGAGTTGTTTATTTTAATTTTGTAACCTGAGACTTTACTAAATTTATTTATCTATTCTAGGAGTCTTTGGTAGAGTCTTTAGGGGTTTCTACATATAAGATCATATTGCTGGCAAACCAGGGATAGTTCGACCTCTTTCCCGATTTGGGTGCCCTTTATTTTCTTTCTCTTGCCATACTGCTCTGGCTAGGACTTCCAGTACTATTTTGAATAGATGTGGTGAAAGTGGGTACCTTGTCTTATTCTAGTTTTTGGGGGAGATGCTTTCAACTTTACCCCATTCAGTGTGATGTTGGCTGTAGATTTGTCATATATGGCTTTTATTGTTTTGAGGTATGTTCCTTCTGTGCCAAGTTTGTTGAGAATTTTTACCATGAAGGGGTGCTGAATTTTATTGAGTGCTCAATTGAGATTATTGTATGGTTTTTGTTTTTAATTCTGTATTTGTGGTATATCACATTTATTGATTTGCATATGTTTAACCCTCCTAGCGTTCCTAGGATAATCCCACTTGATTGTGATTTTTTTTTTTTAACATGCTGTTTTATTCAATTTGGTAGTATTTTTGCATCTATGTTCATGAGGGAAGTTGGCCTATAGTTTTCTTTTTTTGTTATGTCCTTTCTTGGCTTTGGTGTTACTGGCTTTGTGGAATGAGTTAGGGAGGATTTCCTCCTTCTTGATGTTACGGAACAGTTTCATAACTGAATTTGTCTGGTCCTGAGTTTTTTTTTGTTGGGAGATTTTTTTTATTACTGATTCAATCTCCCTACTTGTCATTGCTTTGTTCAGGATTTTTATTTCTTCGTGATAGAAGCTTGAGAGATTGTGTGTTTCTAAAAATTTACCTATTTCCTCTAGATTTTCCAGTTTGTATGCACAGAGGTATTATATTAGTCTCAGATGACCTTTTGTATTTCTGTGGCATTAGATGTAGTGTCTTCTTTTTCATTTCTCATTGAGCTTATTGTTCTCTCTTGATTAGTGTTGCTGGTGGTCAGTTGATTTTATTTATATTTTCAAAGATCCGACTTTTGGTTTCATTGACCCTTTGTATTGTTTTTTTGGTTTCAGTTTTATTTCTGCTCTGATTTTTGTTACTTGTCTTCTGCTAGCTTTGGGTTTAGTTTGTTCTTGTTTGTCTAGTTCCTTGAGATGTGACATTTGGTTGTTAAATTTGTGGCCTTTTGTGTTTTTGTTGTAGGCATTTAGTGCTGTGAGTGTCCCTTTAAGCAGTGCTTTTGCTGTATCCTGGAGATTTTTGTAACTTGTGTTGCCATTGTCATTCAATTCAATAATTTTTTTTTTATTTCTACCTTCATTTTATCATTGACCCAAAGATTGTTTAGCAGCAGATTGTTTAGTTTCCATGTATTTGTATAGTTTGGAGAGTTCCTCAGAAACTGACTTCTAGTTTCATTTCCCTGTGATCTAAGAAGATACATGGCATGATTTCAATTTTTATAAGTTTCCTGAGACTTGGTGTGTGGCCTGATATATTGTTTGTCTTGGAAGATGTTTCATGTGCTAATGAGCAGAAAGTATATTCTGAAGTTTTAGTGTAGAATGCTCTGTAAATGTCTGTTAGTTCCATTGTTCTAGAGTCCCATCTAAGTCCAGTGTTTATTGATTTTCTGTCTTGATGATCCTTCTAGTTCTGTCAGTGGAGTGTTGAAGTCCCCCACTAATGTTATGTTGCTGTTTAATTCGTTTCGTAGGTATAGTAGTATTTGTTTTATGCATCTGGGAGCTCTGGTGTTAGGTGCATTTATATTTAGGATTTTTATATCTTTTTATTGAATCAATCTCTTTATCATTATATAGTGACCATCTTTGTCTTTTTTTACTGAAGTTAATTTAAAGTTGGCTTTATTTGATATAAGCATAGCTACACCTGCTCACTTTTGGTTTCTATTTGTGTGGAATATTTTATTCCACCACTTTATTTTGAAGATGTGAGCTTCTTTATGAATTAAATGGGTTTTTTGGAGACAGCAGATATTTTGGGTTTTTTTTAATCTATTTCTGTCAATCTGTATCTTTTAAATGGGGCTTTTAGACTGTTTACAGTCAGTGTTAATGTTGATATGTGATATACTCTTCCAGTCATCAAGTTGATTTTTACCTACTTTGTATTCTCCTTTGTGTTACTCTTTTTTAGGAGCTGTGAATTTTTATTTTTTGGTGTTTTTATACTGGTGAATATTGACTGTTCTTTTTGGGGTTTAGAGTACTTTTGAGTATTTCTTATAGGACAGGTCCAATGGTGACAAATTCCTTCAGCATTTGCTTGTTTTTGAAAGACTTTTTTTCTCTTTTATTTATGAAACTAGTTTTTCACAATACAAAATTCTTGGATGACAGTTACTCTGTTTAAGAAGACTAAAGATAGGACCCCAATACCTTCTAGCTTGTAAGGTTTCTGCTGAGAGGTCTGCTGTTACTCTGATGGGTTTTCGTTTGTAAGTTACTTGATGCTTTCTTTTTGTGGCTGTTAGGATTTTCTCCTTCACTTTGACTTTGGTCAGTCTGATAATTATGTGCCTTGGTAGTCCTTTTTGCAGTGACTGTTCCAGGAGTTCAATCACCTTGTATCTGGATGCCTAAATTTCTAGCAAGACCAGGAAGTTTTCCTCCATTATACCTTCAAATGGATTTCCCATGCCTTTCCTTTTTTCTTTCCTTTTTTCTTTTCTCTCTCTCTTTTTTTTTTTTTTTTTTTTTGCTTCTTTCTCAAGGGATAGCTATGATTCTTATGTTTGGTTGTTTTACATAATTGCATATTTATCACAGACTATATTAATTTCTTCTGATTCTTTTTCTTTATTTTTGACTGGGTTAATTCGAAAGCCTTATCTTCTATCTCTGAAATTCTTTCTTCTGCTTGATCTAGTCCATTGTTGACTTTCCACTGTATTTTGAAATTCTGTAAATGACTCATTTCTAGAAGTTCTGTTACCTTTTTTCTTTAATTATCTATCTGATTAAATATCTTATTTTGTGAATTTTTTATTCATGTCTTGAATTTTTTTTCTTTGTGTTGGTTTCCAACTTTCTCATGGATCCCATTGAGCTTACTTGTGATTCATATTGAATTCCATATCTGACATTTCAGAAATTTCCTTTTGGTTGGCATACATTGCTAGTGAGCTATTGTAATCCTTTGGGGATGTTGAAACAGCCTGTTTTTTCATATTGCCAGAGTTCTTTTGCTGGTTCCTTCTTACCTGGAACTGCTTCCCTCAGCTCAAAACAGATAGCTTTGTGGTTCACCTGTTCTCCTCTGTTGGGATCTTTGCTGCTCAGTGTAGAGAGGGATAGGTACACTCCCTTTCAGCTCGTGCAGGTAGGTCCTTACTGTGGTGTTACTGACAATTTGGGTCACTTGGACTTTAGACCCTTGGGGGAGTTTTCAGGTGCTAGCAGTATTTGACTAGAATTGGTAATTCCCAGCCCCCAGGGCCGTGTGGGCCCATGCTTGTGTCTTGGCGGGACCAGACTGCGACCTGGCTGACAAACTTGCCCCTAAGTCTCCCTGAGTTCAGAGGATGGCTGTGATAGTGGGGTGTGGATAATCTCCTGGTCTGGAAGAATCCTCAGTTAGGAGAGAGGTGGATGCACTGTGAGCCTGACACAGGAGGGATGGGCCCCTCTTGATCAGATTATCAGAGGCAAGCAGCCGTGGGGTGCACAAGCCTCTCACACCTCCCACTCTTGGTAGTGATAGTGGTCTGTGTCCTTTGGTAGCACAAAAGTACCTAGATTCCCAGCTCCCACCCAGGCTCATCTGCAACAGGGCTGGTGGAGACAGCTTAGCCCATTGTGTGCAGGGCTTCCAGACTGGCTGTGGGCTGTGGCTGAAATGTTCCTGCAGGGAAGTATAGTTTTTGCCAGGGACTTGCTTCCAGGGTGGGCAGGCTCATCCCAGAAGAGCTAGGCACCTTCTCAAGAGGATTGTTAGTCCTAGCCTCCCTGGACGGAGTTTTTGTCCTTGGCGCTCGCTCACGTAAGCACCTTGACTTTCTGCTGTCTTCCTGGCCTGGCAGTGGCAGAGGTAGCAAAGAAAGCTTGAATCTCTGTGGGTATGCTGGGCTCCCAGAATGGCTAGGGGGTGTTGTTGAAATGCTCCTGCGGGGGAGGAGTAGTTGTGCCAGGGAATTGCCTCCAGGGTGGGTATGATCAGGATAGGCAGCTCATAGAGAGAACTGCTAGCTCCACCCTCTGTCATCCGAGAGGGTAGTTTTTGCTCTTGGGGCAGACAAAAGGGCTTGCTGGTGCTTTATAGAGGGTAAGGAGTGAGCCTTAAACTTCACAATGGAATCCTGAGTATGATAGGCATTCTGTCACAGGCAGGGCAGCCACTCACAAGTGCCCTGGCTTAATCATCCCGTGTGGAACCTTCCTGGTCCCAAGTGGAAACAACCTCTCATCCACAGCTACCTTGGCCATTGTGGATGGGGCAAGTGAGGAGGAGGAGAAGGCCCTGAGTATTGGGGAGCTCATGCCCTGGTCCCCTTTGTTCTATGAGGCTCTCTAGCATGCTGTACTCTCCTTCCAGCTAGAAGTGGACCACCCTGAATAGCTAGGCTCTGAGAGGTCCACAGTTCCTCTGGGACCCACTGGTACCCCAAAGCTGCTGTGGTCCAAGTGGGTGTTGGGGAGCGTTGGCTATCAATCAAGTGATATACAGATCTAGTGGCTGAGATTCTTTGGTCTGGACAGCTGCAAAATTGCTGCCTGTCCATATAGGGAGGGGAGTGAACCATACCCAACATATAAAACCTAAATGTGGTGAGCTGAGTACTATTACTATTGCATATGCATCCCCTTGCAAGCCTAGAACTGGCTGTCTCACAACACACCCATGCCAAAAAGCTTGTGCTTGGGAGTAAAGACAGCTATGTCAATAGCATTGCATCTTAGAGGAGAGGTCACTGTCTTTATATCCCTTCCCAGGCTCTGGTGCTGCTTCTGCTCTGGGGTGGGGACACTCTCCTACCCTATAGATTCCTCTCTTAACCCACATCTCCATCAGAAGGAGTACAGACAACTTCAGATCACGAACTAGGGGCTTTTAGGTGCAGGAGAGTGTGTATTCTACCTTCTTTCCTAAGAAGTATTTGCACAGGACTTCCCAGTCTCCTTGGGGCAGCCTACTCAAAGAGTCAGAGCTCCAGGAATACCGCTGCTCTCCTTTGTCTCCCTGTTCCTTTGTATTTGTGACAGTCCATGTGTGCTGGGGAATGTTTGTGTGAGATCCAGTGATAAGGAAACTGAGGGCTTGTGACTTCCCCGGCAGGGTAGAAGCACCAAGCGTGTGTGCAAGCATATGGTGCCTGCTGTCTCAGCTCATGTCTGTGGTTGGGGAAAGCCACCCGGCATGGGCCTGCAGCCCAGTACTCTGCTCCCATGAAGCTCTCAGTTCGCTACAGGAGGCAGTACCCAGATTCGAAGGGCTCTTTTACATAACAGGAACTGGCGGACTGCCGTAAGTGTGAGGGGAAGAAAAGTAAACACCCCCACCTACCATTTCCTTTGGAGTCAGAATCTCTCAGGGGTTGGTCTCTGCCAAAATATTGCTCCTTCTTGTTCTGCTCCGCAGCTTCTTCTTGGGGTGCCTTCAGTAAGGGTAAGTTCTGGCAGCTTTTCCTCAGTATTTCACCTGGGCTATGCTTTTTTACCTAAAACTTTTCCTTCTTTTTGGGATGGTCCGGTAACTGGTTTCTCTAGTCAGCCATCCCCTCCCGCCCTCATTTTTTTTTTTTTTTTTTTTTGAGACAGAGTCTCACTCTGTTGCCTGGGCTAGAGTGCCGTGGCATCAGCCTGGCTCATAGCAACTTCAAACTCCTGGGCTCAAGCAATCCTTCTGCCTCAGCCTCCCGAGTAGCTGGGACTACAGGCATGTGCCACCATGCCCGGCTAATTTTTTTCTGTATATATTTAGTTGGCCAATTAATTTCTTTCTATTATTCGTAGAGATGGGGTCTCGCTCTTGCTCAGGTTGGCCTCAAACTCCTGACCTTGAGCGATCCGCCTGCCTCGGCCTCCCAGAGTGCTAGGATTACAGGCGTGAGCCACCGCGCCTGGCCTCCGCCCCCATTTTTTACATGGTTAAAAATAAGTCTCTCGAATTAATTTTGTGGGTATTTTAACCTGTCTCAAACAATTCCAGCAGCCACTTATATTGTAATACCACATGATATTAAACAATAAACTCCAGGCTGTGAATGGTGGCTCACGCCTCTAATCCCAACACTTTGGGAGTCTTAGGAGGGAGAATCATTGAGGCCAGGAGTTTGAGACCAGCCTGGGCAACATTGTGAGACACCCCTTCTTTACAAAAATGTTTTAAAAAATGAGGTAGGGCCAGGCGCGGTGGCTCACACTTGTAATCCTAGCACTCTAGGAGGCCGAGGTGGGAGAACTGCTTGAGCTCAGGAGTTTGAGACCAGCCTGAGGAAGAGCGAGACCCTGTCTCTACTAAAACTAGAAAATATTAGCCAGTCAACTAAAAATGAAACAAAAAATTAGCTGGGTGTGGTGGCTTGTGCCTGTAGTCCCAGCTACTTGGGAGGCTGAGGCAGGAGGATCGCCTGAGCCCAGGAGTTTAAGGTTGCTGTGAGCTGGGCTGACGCCACGGCACTCACTCTAGCCTGGGCAACAAAGCGAGACTGTCTCAAAAAAAAAAAAAAAGGAGGTAGATGTGGTGGGGCATGTCTGTAGGCCCAGTTACTTGAGAAGCTGAGGTGGAAGGATTACGTGAGCCCAGGAGTTCAAGGTTACAGTAAGCTATAATTGGGCTACTGCATTTCAACCTGGGCAACAGAGCAAGACCCCATCTCTAAAAGATATATAAAAAATAAAAATAGAAAACCTCACCATTAGTAGCTTATTATAATAGATAGTTTCTCATTTATGTAACCACCCAATACCAGAGTTAGTGGTAGGCATCTTTTCTTCATAAGATGATTCAAGAATCTAAGCTCCTTCCATTTTCTGGCTCTTCTTACCTCTGGAGCCTCCATGTTTGCATTCATTTGGTGGAATGGGAGAGAGAATGAGAAGCAGTGCCTAATTCTTAGAAGCCTTTGGCTGCTCTGTTTACATTCCATTGATGGGAACTTAACCACATACTAAGGTGAGCTAAGTAATGTATTCCATGGCTGGGTGCTTGCTTCCCCACTTTAGTGCATACTATGGAAGGGAGAATACAAATTTTCCACACTGCAGTTATTTTTAGGTAATTAGAGAGAAGGTACACACTAAATATTTTGCTTTTTTTTTTTGTTTTTGAGACAGAGTCTCACTCTGTTGCTGGGGCTAGAGTGCTGTGGCGTCAGCCTAGCTCACAGCAGGCTCAAACTCCTGAGTGCAAATGATCCTTCCGCCTTGGCCTCCCAGAGTGCTAGGATTACAGGCGTGAGCCACCATGCCTGGCCTAAATATTTTGATTTGTTTTATTTCTCCAAAATGTAGTAGATTATAAAAGCTATTGATTAGTGGTAGGATAAGAGCATTTACTGCCTTTATGTTAGAGCTAGAGTCTTAAAGGAAATTGGAAGCTCTGATTAGGAATTTTCTCAGCCTCTGTTCAGTTACATCCAAAGGTACCTACTATTTTCCATGAGTTTAGCTTTTAGCAGCCACATTGCTACTGTTATTTTTGTATACTTGCTGATGTCAAGCTTATGGTTTTAAATTAATTTGGGTGTTTTAGATATCATTAATTCCCTTTATGATTTCCCCTAAATCATCTTCCAAAAACATCATCCGTACATGTATCACATTTTATACAGATGATCTAGGGCAGATCAAGTAAGTAAAGTGATGACTGTTGTGTTTGTGATTATGATAGTCATATATTTATGTGTGTATGTGTGTACATTAAGGATTATTTTTTAATGATTTTATTTTATGAAGTAATTTTTAGGAAAAATGGCCTTATGTACTTATATTTATTTATGTTATTGTTTATAGATGTTTAAATATGAAATATGGTGCTATCTACTAGTTTCACTTTAAAAGAAGGAACCTAACTTATTTTATTGCTGTGGCCAAAGTACTCTGCTTATACTATCAGTAAGAATTGAAATATGGAAAATGTCACATGAATAAAGCTATATTCAGGTATAAATGATATTTTTTAAGGTTTCTTCCACTGTAAATTTGTATCGAATATGTTTGTGCAGTTTCTCACTGTATACACTAGTTTAGTCATGTATAAAGCAGAGTCCTTTCAAAAAACAAATTCACAACTTATTTCTAAACTGCTAAAGCAAATTGAATTTATACTGATATAATTCCGTATAATTTGCTAGGCTTTACTCCTAGCCTTTGAGAAAGGAAGGCAGAGGAGATTTATTTCCTGCTGGTGAGGACCTTTGATGTAGTACAGGATTTCTTAACGTAGAATCAACACTAGAATTCTTGGAGGACATGAACATAGGTGGGGAGGGTGGTAAAAATTTTGGAATTGAGTTTTAAAAGATAAGCAAAGAGAGAAAGCTGATCTGGCATATTTAAAATAATTGTTAAAGCCATTGAAGACTAAATTTGTATCTTTATCAGTTCATATAATTATTTGATTTTCTTTCTGTGGCTCTGTAACCCAAATATTGGAAATATGAATTTAATGTTAAGTAAAAAGAACAAGAATGTGAATTTTGTTTGGTGCCCCGAACTCCTTTCAGCAGTTGTAGTTCTTTGAGGGTCTTGAGTTACTTGAAACAAGACAATGTTTAATCTGGCAAGCATGGTCTTATTTATAGATGTCTTACTGTTTACAGTATCATTGGGCTAGGATATGAATGTCTCCTAACTAGATGCAGAAGGAATCTGAAAAAATGTACTGAAGAAAAGTTAAAAGCCCCATGTCTCATATTCAAATTTTGCCTCACGCATCACTGAGATGTCTACCTTGGTATGTTCCTTGCTAGCTTCTCCTCAAATCTATAGAAGTAAAAATTGTGGATCTAAAGATACTGAATGTGTCTTCAATAATGATATCAAAATGCGTCAGCACGATGGCTCGAATTAGGATAGAGAAGAACACTATGATTCAAGAAACAAAGCTTCCAATGGCAGAGGTGGAAGGAGGGGTGACTTAAGAGGCCAATGTGACACAAGGAGGAGTGGTGATAGGAAGTTAAGCCACCTGGCAAGGGTCTTAAAGGCAGATCCGTTTTTTGAATTCTGGTAGAAACAGGATGGTTAGGATAGGACACTTAGTAGCTAGGAGATAGTAGTTATCATAAAGTACTTAAAAAGGAAGTACTGTAGTCTGAGGCCACTGGAAGATCAACCAAGTTTCAGATAGGGCCAGCAAGATTTTGTGAACTGTTTGAATGTGTAGAGGAATTATATTGTGAGCTGCTAGTTCACTATTTTCAGTGGAAATAGTTGAGGAAAGAAGATAAGTGGAAGTATGAATTAGGAGAAAGAAATTAAGAGCTCTGTGGCATTTTAGAGTATAGCAAAAAACAGCATAACTGTGTTCTTAATGGTTGTGGATGATACAGATTGCACAGTCATTTTAAAAGATTTATTACCTTCGGGGTTTAGAATAAGTTGGCATTAAAATTGTTTAAACTGTCACATAGGCTGTCTAGGTGTTTTTTGCTTTAATTGACCTATAAGTGACCCCACCCCACCCCCAAGTATTCTATAGTAAGAAAAATGTTAGAATATTAGAAGACAAAGAGAGAAAGTTGTCATTATCTAACTGGGATGGTCTTGGGCAAGTCACTAAACATCTCCTACTCCTATTTTCCTTATCAATATTTGATTATGTGCCATTTAGGCTTCTTGTGAGAGTCAAATGAAGTTGATATATGCCAGTGTATTGTTGTACACATTATTTTAATTATACTTGAAAATATACTTTTATGATAAACTTAGAAAATTCATGATAAATTCAGCCCAATTTCAATGGGGTTAATGTGGTTGTAGTTCTGTAGATACTGCATAATTTTTTTGTATGTGTAGATATCGTAGATATTGTATTGAAATCTAGAACACATCCTGTTAAAATTCTAAAAAGTTCAAAAAAAGTTATAAGGCGTAGGGTTCTGAGCAGTTATGTTTTGACCCAATGAATACCTTGTCAAGCATATGTAATGTCTCTTATATATTAAACATGTTCTTTTTAATTATATGTTAAAGAATTTACTTAAGGAATACTGCTTAGAATAAGATGGCTGTGGTTAATCAGAATAATTCATTTGAACATTAGGTTTTTTTGATATCATAATGTGCTATAATAAAGGCATGATGCAGCTACACAAAGCAGTTCAGAGTGGTTCCTCGAATTCTGACACTAGTCTATGCAAAGAGAAAAATAAGGGCAGGTAATGACTATCCCTTATCTTTTTGGTTTTTTTTTTTTATTATCAAATTGTTGGCAACTCTTTGCTCATCTCTCAAAATCTTTTTTGAGATTTCCTGGTTCATGAAATAAAAACATCTCAGAATCGCTAATTTATATAATCCAAATTAAAAATCTGACATTATACCATTAGCAACTAGCAGAGGACATTTTCTCTTCCCGTTTTCACTAAGCTCTTGCTGATGGCTCTCTGAAAACAGGTGGTTAATGTTAACTGTTATTTTAAAGCATCTGTTCAATATAAGACAAACTCTCTCAGCTCTCCTTAAAACTGTGGTGAATCTCTTCTAGTCAAGTTTAAAACATGAACTTACCTCATTCTAGGTTTTAGATATGCACTTATGAAAGGTTTGTTTCCCCCCCCAACCCACACACATATCCCCACCTCCAAAAAAGGATTAAATGTTTTTGTGTATCAGGAACTATGGCAAGCACTTTTTGTATCCACTGTACTGCCTTTCATGGTAAAATGGATAAAACCAGCACTTAGTAAATCAATGATTTACTAATATTTGACAAATAATTTTCTTTTTGGATGTATGATTTAAAAAAACAATATTTATTACTTTTTATTGAACTCATATGCTCTTGTAAGAAATTTAGAAAATAATTTTTAAAAGAAGGAGAAGAAAGTATCATCTATAATCATAATTTTTAATATTTTGGTGTGTTATTCTGCCTGGTGTTTTTGGTCTAGGCTTATATTAAGATTGTATCTGTTTCGTAAAAGTGGAATGATTTAATTTTTTCCATTGTTGATATTCCTTGAATATAGGAATTTTTAATGTGTGATATTTCATAATTTGTGGATACCATTTTTATTTTTCCATTTCCCTTTTGATTGTTTATATTTTGATTATTTTATAATAAACATTTAGAAAATTCTGATATCCATATCGTTTTCTTATATGTGATTCATTTAACGAGGGCTATAAGCTTTGTATAAATATTACCAAATAGCTCTCTGTTCCTACCAGTGTTGAAAATACTTAACCTGTAAAACCCTGGCAATGCTCAGGCCCATCACTTAAAAATATCATTTGTCATTTGGAATGGTAAAAATGGTATAACAATTTGTGTTTCTTTAATTAGAAGTAAATCAAGTAACTTTTTTCCTGAAATATTAATTGTCTATTTATATTTCTTTAAAACATCTTTTAAGATTAATTTTTGTATGTAATGTAACAGCAAAATGTTAGGGATTGTTTTTGAATTGGCTGACGTGGTTGAGAAGAACAATACATATAAGTGACCACGAAAATTCTGAAACGTAATGAAGAACTTACTCTACAAATTCATAGACTGTATTATAAAGCTACTGAAAATAATAATGTAAATTAGTGGTCAACAACTGGCAGATGGATCACTTGAACAGAAACACCTAAGTGTATTAATAATATAATTAATGTTAAAAATTATGTTCCTCTGCCACTTCTTTTCTGTTCATAATTGTGAGAGTTGATTAACAAATTGAAAAAAAACCAAAACAGAGTTTTGCCTTGTATCATGCACCAAAGTAGAGTCTAGATATAGTAAAGAATTAAATACAAACAATAAAATAATGCAGTTAGAAAAAATTTGATGAAAAACTGTGGAATTTGAGGATTTTGAAAGTATAAAAGCAAACTCAAACCAAGTGATTGGTTTGTTTACTTTATATTAGGTCATTAAATATGAAATGTCCGATTTTTACTCAAAAGTGCAGTTTATTATGTCTCAAACAAGAAGCAGTACAGTTAAAGTATGTGCCTAAACTGTCAACACTGTTTTGCCATCTTAATGATAGCTTGCTTATGCCAGCAGTGAAGAAGCCTAGAGAGCCAGTAGAGATGAAATTATAAAGGGCATTTTCCACAGCTTTTTGAGAATTGACTGTTCTTCTTTGCAAGAAGTAGTCCAAAGCCTGGAAGAAGTGGTTGTCAGTTGGTGCAAGGTCTGGTGAATATGGTGGATGACGGAGAGTTTCCACGTCCAGCCTCTGTAGTTTGAGCAGAATTGTTTTTGCTACATGTGGTCGAGCATTGTCTTGCAAGAGGATTGGCCTGTCTCTGTCAACCAGTCTTGGCTGCTTAATCTCAGGCATCCTCATCTTTTCATCCAGTTGGTTGCAATAGACATCTGCTGTAATCAATTGACCAGGTTACATGAAGCTGTAGTGGATAATACCAGCACTGCACCACCAAACAGACACCATTAGCTTTTTTTGATGAATATTCAGTTTTGGACTGTGTTTTGACACTTCATCTGTATGCAGCCATTGTGCTGAATGCTTGCAGTTGTCAAAAGGAATCCATTTCTGGTCACACATAACAATATGTTGTAGAAACAGTTTGCCTTTATGTTGTGACAGCAAAGAGAGGCAAGTTTTGAGGTGACTTCTCTTCTGGTGCTCATTTAATTATGGGGAACCCATCTATCAAGCTTATTTACCTTGCCAATTTGTTTGCAATGGTCCAGTATTGTTGGAATAGTCACATCAAATCTTGCTGCTAATTCATGCACAGGTTGAGATGGATTTGCTTCCACTACAGCTTTCAGCTCATCATTTATCTACCCTGGTCTCAGGTCACCCATGTGGCTCATTTTCAATATTAAAATCACCACACTGGAACTTCTGAAACCATGGATGTACTATGTGTTCATTAGCCACATCCTTCCCAAATGCTTTATTGAGATTTCGAGCTGTCTGCACTGCATTGGTTCCATGTTTGGAACTCATATTAAAAATTAACACAAATTTTTGACTTATCTATGGTTTCACAAAAATTGCTCTAAAAAATATAAAAGATAATCACAAGCCAAAATGTGCATTTGCAAGACTGAAGATGTACCTTTACAATAAAAATAAAACAAGTAGTGTCAAAGGGAAATGTCAGAGATATCAACTGTCAAACTTAGCACTTAAGGAAATTGGACATTTCCTTGTTAACAACTTAATATATTTAGCATTTTACCATTATACAGCCATCTTTTTTCTGTTTAGTGCTTCTAATCTTCAATGCCAATTTTGTGTTAATATTGCCACCTTGATTTTTCTATATTTTTATTTACCTAGTATTTCTTATTTCGTGTCTTTATTTTCTTCTTTTCCTAAACTAAATTTTACTTTTTAAGTGATATATGTACATTACTTTAAAAAATAAAATCAAATGGACTGGGCTAGTGGCTCACACATGTAATCCTAGTACTTTGGGAGGCCAAGGTGAGAGGATCAGTTGAGGCCAGGAGTTTGAGACTAGCCTGGGCAACGTAGTGAGATGTTGTCTCTCCAAAGATTCTTAAAAAACTAGCCACTCATGTTGGCACGTATGTTTAGTCCCAGCTGCTCAGGAGGCTGAGGCAGGAAGATCATTTGAGCCCAAGGGTTTGATGGGTTCAAGGCTGCAATGAGCTATGATTTCACCACTGCACTCCAACTTGGGCAACAGAGCAAGACCACGTCTCTTTAAAAAAAAAAAAAATCAAATAATATTGTGACCAAAATAGAAATCCCCTATTCTGCTGTCTTCGCCCCCAGTCCTGCTTCTGAGAGGGATGTTTTCATTTCTTTTGATTCCCCCCCTTTCCCTGATATTTGTATAATTATTTACTGCTATTTTTGACAGCATTGTGCTAATTGTATATGAGGAGCAGGAAGTACATCTAAAGCTTTAAAACATATGCAAAATCAAAGATCAGCATCATCACCCCCAGTTCTTCACCCCCATCCCCTCAAACTCAGGGGCCTATGGCCACCCCAGTAAAAATATCAGGGCATTCAGTGATTTGGAACATGTTATCAAACTGTGTGCTTTGTGGAGTGTGAGGAGGACAATGAAGATATCTCTGGACTGTTGTGGTGGACAGACTCAGGTGTGGCACCTTATGAACTCTACCTCCCGGTATTCATGCACTTGTCTAGTCCTCTTGAATGTGTTGAAACCTGTTACTTCTAACCAACAAGAGTGTAGCAAAGTTGATAGAGCAGTTCTGTGATTATGTTGTGTTGTATTACATAAGATTGCTAGTAGACTTGCTCTAGGGATTTTCCTTGTTTGTCTGACAAAGTAAGTGATCATGTTGGAGAATCCTGTGGGGCAAGTAACTGTGGGCAGCTTCTTGGCCCTGAGAGTTGTCTCTAGCCATTAGCCAGCAGAAGGTCAGGGTCCTCGGTTCTGTAACCACAAGGAAGTGAATTCTGCCATCAATCTAAATGAGCTTAGGAATCACTTCTTTCCCAGTTGAGCGTCCACATGAGAATGCAGCACAGTGACCACCTTGATTGCAGCCTTATGAGATTCTAAGCAGAGGATTCAACTGAGCTGTGTTTGGACTCCTGAAACCACAGAAAGTGTGAAATAATAGGTAACCATACAACCATATTATGTCAGAGACAGGGAAATTAACATAGTCCTGAAGCAGCACTGAATGTATACTGTTGTCTATCCTAGGAAAAAACAACTTGCTTTGAGTAGTTCTTATTAATTGGAGAGAGGCATTTAGCCAGGTCAGTAGCTGCATATCAAGTGCCAGGGGCTGAAACTACACTTAAAATCACCACCTGCTTAAGTTTGTGATAGTCCACTGTCATTCTCTAAGATCCTTCTGACTTCTGCTTAGACCAAGCTGATGAGTTAAATGGAGATGTAATAGATTTTGCCACCCCTCCTTTTTTCAATTCTCTGATTGAAACGCTGCATTTCACTCAGGAATATAGTATAGTATTGCTTCTGGTTTGTTATCTTGGTAGGAATAGGAAGTTCTGTGAACTTCCTTTTAGCCATACTTACTTTATAATGACCTTTATTCCACGGATCAGAAAGCTAATGTGGGGATTATGCCATTGCCAACTGTGTCTTTTCCAATAATACATTCTGGGACTGGGGAAATAAGAACAAATTGGGGCCTTGGACCTTTTGGGCCCACTGTTAGTCAGAGTTGAGTTATATAACTCCATCCTATTACTTGACCACTGTAAGCCCCTAATGTAACTGGTAAACCACATGGCATTTTGAATCTCCAGGAATGACAGTTTCTATTAATACATGATAAGTCTAGATATTTCCTTTTAACAATGTACAGTACCTCTAGTGGCTCCAAGTCCCTTTGGGAAAGGATTAGAAGAAGCTTTAGCATGTGTATTTGGAGTGGTTGTATAGGGACCTGTTCTCCTCTTCAATCAAGGGGCTCTGTCTGGGTCTGTGAACTGACCTAGGTCTGAAGACTGGTGAGAGGCTATAGCTTTCTACCAGTCAGGTTTCTGCCAACGAGACCTAGAGTTTTTTTCTCTTATACAAATCAAACAGTACTGTGGTAGGCTGCTTACCTGTTTTTACCTAGGGGCACTAATAGTGGATTATCTACTGCCAGAGATCTCTGTAAGCCGAGACATTCCAATTCTCAGTATTTTCTTGCTGCCCTTTACAGGTAATGTGCCCACCTTGTCTTGGATGGCTAATTGTGGCCGCTTGGGCTGTGTTACCTTGGGATCGTATCATCTCCATTTAAAACCTGGGAGTTCTAAATGACCACACCCCCCATGGTCATACCTGGCTTACAAGAAGGAACAACCACAGAGTTTTATATAGATGTAGGTGTAGTTACTCCTTTCACTAATGTGATTTTCTTTGCCTTCTGAGCCCGCCTGTGAAGCACAGTTGAGGAATGGGGGTGCATGTATTTAGTTCTCATGTGAAAAGTCTAGTCCAACATTTCTTACTTCCAAAATCACTGGACTCCATATCAATACCAGGGAAGCTCCAGCATCTCAGTTGTTAAATCCAGCTTTTCAGTGCACCAACCAGATAAGCTATTATAGTCATTTCTAGTTACATGTATTAAGTCTGAAATCTCATAAAGTGCATCCATATCAGTGAATTTGGCCTGATGTAGTGGAGTTTTTTTGTTTGTTTGTTTTGAGACAGAGTCTTGCTCTGCAGTCCCGGCTAGAGTGCAGTGGTGTCATTGTAGCTCACTGTAACCTCAAACTCCTGGGCTCAAGCAATCCTCCTGCCTCGGCCTCCCAAGTAGCTGGGACTATAGGCACGCACCACCAACACCTGGCTAATTTTTCTATTTTTGTAAAGATGGGGTCTTGCTCTTGCTCAGACTGGTCTCGAACTCCTGAGCTCAAGAGATCTTCCCCCCTCGGCCTCCAGAGTGCTAGGATTACATGCCTAGCCTGATGTAGTGTTATGTTCCACCTTCTTTGATAAAATACATTTAGAATCTACTCCCATACTTGCTCCTCAGGTTTCTTTTGGGCGTGCAGGCTGTTTCTCCCTGGGTTACAGTGTGTACTTGTCCTCTTGGAGCATGCTGAGATTTGACCCTAGCTATGGATCTAGTAGCAGCAGGGACTGGTTGTAGTAGGTCTTCAGGAGAGTGAGCATCCCCCTTCAAGGCATCTGCTCATCTAAAATTATCAGAGGGTTTTCAAGCTCAGGAAGGCTAGTCTTCTCAGACACTGGAAAGCAAGCTACCTCCACTGGTATGGGAGGCTCAGAATTATTTGGGGGATGGAGGAGAGCTGTCCAAAATTGTTAGTTTCATCTGGTATCAACCAGATGTCTCTGTTCTAAGTTTCAGGATCCCATTATTTGCCAGTCTAGGTCCTAACTTTCAGATGAGAAACTTGGTGAGAATGAACTAAACTGTCATTGCAACCTACACAATTAGATTTTTTTTTGGCTTAATTTTCAGCAGTATCAGCCCTGCACCTAAAAGAAATTCTGCACCTAAAAGATTCTTTTAATGCTGTCATGGAAGTTCACTGGTTCTCACACTGTGATTTAAGCTGAGAGTTAATGGACTTGAGATTGTCATTTTCTCTTTGTAAATGCTTGTGTACTTAAAAGGATCTGTCTTACACTACTGTCCTTACAGTCATTACTGCCATAACACTCAAATACAGCAGCCACTTAAGCTTCCAAGGCATGTGCTTGAGTTGGCACTTCATCACAATTAGCCCCAGGCAATAGCTTGATTAATTTTCTGAAGTTACTGTATGCCTTAGATTACTAGCATCCCATTTCCTTGGCAAGGAGCTTACCTCTGCCTTTAATCCTAAGGATATGAATAATCTCCAGATCTTCTCTTTCCTAATTTATCTCCTGGGACCAGTTCTTTATCAATCTGAGTTCATTCAGGAGCCAAAAATGACATAGTCATTTGGGTCAGTAAAAGTTATAAATGATAATAACTATGAGAGAGGAATAACTATAAATATGTAAAGATAACTATAAAGGGTATCCTAGTGATTAAGGAGTTTTTTGTTTGTTTGTTTTTTAATTAAGAAGAGTCTCGCTCTGTCACCAGGCCTAGAGTGCTGTGGCATCAGCCTAGCTCACAGCAACCTCTCTAACTCCTGGGCTCAAGTGATCCTGCTGCCTCAGCCTCTCGAGTAGCTGGGACATTAGGCACATAACACCACACCTGGCTAATTTTTCTATTTTTAGTAGAGATGGGGTCTTGCTCTTGTTCAAGCTGGTCTCAGACTCCACCTCAAGCAATCCTGCCATGTCAGCCTTCCAGAATGTTAGGATCACAGGCATGAGCCACTGCACCCAGCCAAGATTTTTCAAGGAAAAATAAACTTCAAAATGGGGAGGTCCCCTTCCCCTGACTGGCGTTCAGATCTTCTGTAAAATGGTGGGGTTGCTGCCTGTTGGAATGCAGTGAAGTTCAGTGCAAATTCTGGCCTTGGCCAGAGCTGGTTAGCAGTTGCTAGGCAGCAAGAATCAACACTCTGAGGTATAGTCATATTGAATATGGTAGACAGTTGCACAGGAAGGGACAGTGCACTGCTGCCAGTATGAGATCCGGAGCATGCCAGTGTGCATGTTGGGAGTGCTGCATCAAGAAGGTAATCACCATTCCCGGCCTGGGACACGAGATCAAAGAAGGACTATACACTCTTGGTGTTAGGCTGAGGTAGACCACCACTGAATTTCCTCATATACACGCACCTCTGAGGGACCGTGCAAGAAGAGCAAAAAGAGTAAACCTCACCATACAAGAACCAGGAAGAGGAGCCCCATTCTTCCTGCAATATCATTCCAGAGCACTGTACTGATAAAATTTAAGATACTTATTAATGTAAAAAAAGAAATGATTATAGAGCTTAGTCCACTTTTACAGAGCAGATCCCCAAGGTTTACTTTGGAGTTGGGAGGCATTGATAATTGATACAGAGACTTTCCTCATATGTTTGGTTTCTTGACTGTCTCCTTAAGAGAGGTAAGACATTGAAAGCTAATTGGATGCTCTGTGTGTAGGGATAACATTTGTCTATTTTTTATGACTTGTTTTATTATTGGTCCTTATATTTCTAAGATATTTACTTTTTCCTGGAATTCATGGATTTTACCTGAATATGCTTAAATATGTGTCATTTTTTCCGTTAAATCTGTCTACAACTGGATAAGCTTTGTTAGCTTTCAGATTTAAATCTTTTATTGATCCATTAGATTTTTCTCTTAAAAATTATCGATTTACTTGTCTTTCTTCCCTTTGTTCTTTTTTCTGCCTCTCAAATAACTATTAATGTTAGATCTAATAGATATACCCACCAGATCTTTTACTCCTTTATTCATGAATTCCATGTGTTTTTGTTTTATGTGTTGAGATTTTTTCTCCCACTCAATTTCCAGGTTATTAAATTTGTTCTCCTTAGTGATTATTTTTTATTTATCCAGGGAATATTACTTTTTCTTTCTTCTTGGTTGCAGAATCTTTTAGGCATATTATTTTGCTTTGATTCCTTTAGGCTCTTTTTAATTCATGTAGTGAAGTCAAATCACAAGGGTCCCTCCATTGGCACAAATTCACATGTAATGGGTTGTTGTGATCTTGTTAATTGAGTAGTACTTTCACATTCAGCCTTAGGAGTGGGAAGCAACTCAGTTTATCCTTTTGCCCCTGAAGTTCCTTTGGGACCAAAAATTTGCAGTAGGCTCTCCTAGGACCGTACATATCCGGACTTATAGCTTAAAAAAAGATTCGGGTATCTGTGAAGCTGTCACTTAGTGAAGGAACAGAAAATCCTAGTCCACTCTGTAGGCCTTCTTAAAGAATGCAAGTTCAAGCTGTCATCTTGCCAAAACTCCTCTGATGAAAACTTCTGCAAGATACAGTAATTCTAGCCAGGTGAGGTGGCTTACTTCTATAATCCTAGCTACTCTGGAGACTGAGGTGGGAGAATCACTTGAGGCTAGAAGTTCAAGACCCCACCTAGGTGATATAGCAAGATCCCATCTCTACAAACAAAAAAAAAAGAGAGAAAGAAAAAAAATTAGCTGGACATGGTGGTGTACGCCTAAAGCCCCAGCTACTTAGGAGGCTGTTGCAGGAAGATTCCTTGAGCCCAAGAGTTTGAGACCAGCCTCTAAATAAATAAATAAATGATAAACAAATAATAAACAATAAAGTAATTATAGAGGCAAAATAATAAATAAAATAATTATAAAGACAACTGAGAAACTGGTGAGAAATATTATAAAAACTTGACATTTGGAGGACTGGTAATTAAATTACTTCTTTTTTGTGCCATTTTTAGTTAAGTATTACTATTACAATACTCAAATTTAAACCTGTTTGAGTTACAGGTTAAATTGAAAAGTATGTACACTTGTTGAAAATGGCTTTCTATTTCAAAAGCAGAATAATACAAAAGAAAAAATAAGACTAAACTTGGTATCAGGTGAAAGTATAAAATATGTTGGTCATGGGACATTATTTTTCTGAAAAATGGTATTGAAATGATGTTGAAAGCTGTGATTCCATTTCTAACTAAGGTGAGATGAAAATATGGCCTATCACGTGATGAAAGTCCATACTGTTTATTGAAGCTTAAAAACAAATTTCTCTGAGTTTAGGCAGTAATATAGTTGTATAAAAGGCCAATGATAAGATAATAATTGGCCTGAAACTGCAGTTAATACAGAAGTAGGAATAAAAGAAATTAACATTGTGTCTATAAGATCAATCAGTTTGTCTCCATAAG
The DNA here is from genome assembly GCA_963574885.1 of Lepilemur ruficaudatus. Taxonomy (NCBI): domain Eukaryota; kingdom Metazoa; phylum Chordata; class Mammalia; order Primates; family Lepilemuridae; genus Lepilemur; species Lepilemur ruficaudatus. The sequence continues at coordinate 96,126 of CAUYRT010065781.1, forward strand.
CCTCTAGTTACATTTTAAAAATATAAAACAATGAAAACAAAACAAAATAAAGCAGGCTTTGAACAGAGCTGAAAATCAAGAATGTTTTCATTTATACCTGAAAATAAAATAGCCTGGTCTTATGGAGTAATAAAGAAATTTCTTTCTAACTGTTTGTATCTACATTCACAGAATATATGTGTATGATACTGCTAAAAGCTATGTTGAAAAAAATTACCTAAATATTTATTATGTAGTAATTCTCAGTTTGGAAAAGGGAGGGTTGTTCACTTCATTCCTGATCAAGATCTTGAGTTTACAGAGTACTGTAATGTATGTTATCTTTGGCATCTGCATGTCTTTCTCCAAAGCAAATGAATCTATTCTGGAGCAGCAGTATAGAATACTAATTCTCTATGCCCTTGTCTGTTTAACCAAGGTCCTATCAAATGGCTTCCTGAGAACATATATTTACCTAATAGAGTTTGAAGAATATGGACTCAGTGTACTGCATCCATATTCTTTAATCTCAATATCTGGAATGGATTGATCTTTTCAGTTTACTTTATAAGGAGCTTTGAAACAGATTTAAAAATCATTTTTAATTACATTGACTGTTCTGCTCATGTTTGTATTTCCTCTTTCTGGCATTTACAACTTTTTGTTTTTCTCTTTATATTTCTTTCTTAGTTTAAATGTTATTTTTCTAACTGCCTCATATTCCTTATGTGGTAAACTAGAATATTAACCTAGTACAATATTATAAAAACATGATTTTAGCAAATGTCATGATTTATTTGACTGTAATTTATGATTCAGATTCTGCTTATTATGGCCTTCTTGTTGAGGATCTGTGGCTGAGCTCTCAAGAGATTTTCTTTTTGTAAAGTCTTAGAATTAAACTGTTTGGAATTAATCGAGGGCATGCAAGCCTATCAGTGTCACAATTTGAATTTTTCCATACCCTTTTTAATGCTGTTGTGTGTGTGTGTATGTGTTTGTATATGTGAGTTTGATTTAATAGTAGAATCATACACATTTCTTTTTGTTATTTAATGTTATAGACAACTTCATTATTGCTAACATATAGATTCAATTCGTTTATATTACTAGTTACATTTCACTATAGTACGGCTATACTATAATTTAGTGAAACATTTGCTCATAGATATTTAAATTATTTATGGTTTTTTTTGTTTGTTTGTTTGTTTGGTCCCAGTACTGGGATAAACAATAGTATAATATCCATGTAAGTGAGTATTTTCTGTATGTGGGAGGAAGGCTGTGTATAAATATTGTTAGCCCGAAGGGCAGATTTGTCAGAGATGACTGGCTATTTACCAGAAATTAATTTTTCCGTATTCATGTGAAGAAAGTTCAAGGAGGCTGCTAGCAAACAGACTCTATTTCTCCACTCCTTTATATCTGGATATGAATAATTAACAAGTTCTTGCCAAAGTAGTAACCGAAGAGATAAGCACTACTTCCAAATCTGATATACAAAAATTTCTCATGAAATTTTTCTTTATGGTTTTCTCTTCCATTAACTGTTTATTTACCTTGGAAGGCACATAGGAGGCTGTTAGGCTCTGTCAGCCTAGGTCCGAGAATGATTTTTGTCTGTAATTTGTGATTCTGATGTTCTAAAGCTATGGGCTTCTGTTTGAGGGTCTGTGGCTGTGTTACAAGAAATATTCTTTCTGGTGTCTTGGAATATACCTGCGTAATTTTCCTTACCTTCCAAATAAGGATAATCAGCATTGGAATATTATGTTTATTAAAGTAGATCATTGCTTTAGACCTCTCTTTCATAGATATTTAAGCTATAACATAGCTATAAATTATAAGTATTTAAAGCTATATATTTTCCTGTAAACTTTGCTTTACCTGCATTCTACAAATTTTGATATGTTGTGTTTTCATTATGTTCAGTTCAAAATAGTTTCCAATTACCAAGCATTTGGGGGCATTTTAGATATATTTTTGTTCTTGATTTCTAATTTAAATCTGTTATGGCCAGGGAACATGCTCTGTATTATTTCAGTACTTAAAAACTTACAGAAGTTTCATTTATGGTCTATTTTGGTAAATATTATATATATTTAAAAAGAATGTGTGTTCTATAATGGATGATATTTTTTATACATGTTGATAAGATCATATTTATTAGTAGTACTATTCAAATTTTCCATAGATGTATTTTTTTGGTCTGTTTGCTGCTTCTGTCAGTTACTAAGAGATGTGTTAAAAATCTTAGTCATGATTACGAATTTGCATATTTCTTTTAGTTCAATTTTTGCTTTATGTATTTTGAGACTTTTGTTATTTGGTGTATAAATTTAGTGTTGTTACAGCTTCCTGATGAATTTATCCTTTTATCATTATAAAATATCTCTCTCTTTGTGTTTGATAATATTCCTTGTCTTGATTTCTACTTTGTCTGATATAAATATAACCATAACAAATTTCTTTTGGTTAATGTTTGCATGATATATATTTTTTCATCCTTTCATTGATACCTATCTGTGCTCTTATAGTAAAAGTGTAGCTCTCAAAAATATCTTGTGATTGGGTCTTTTTATCCAATTTGGACAATCTTTCTTTTTCAAGAAGAGTGCTTAGTCCACTTGATTGATTTTGCTTTTATTTTTTTGTTTTAGTTTTTTAGTCTGAAAAGTTTTATTTTGCCTTTATATGAAAGAGTTTTTTGGTTTTTTTGTTTGGGTTTTTGTTTGTTTGTTTGGCCAAATAAAAAAATCTTGATGTGCCGTGTGTGTTGGCTTATCCCTATAATCCCAGTACTTTTGGAGGCCAAAGTGGGAGGATTGCTTGAGGCCAGCAGTTTGAGACCAGACTGAACAATACAGCAAGACCCTTTCATTACAAAGAAATTTTTTAAAAATTAGCCTCATGTGGTGACGTATATCTGTAGTCCTAGCTACTTGGGAGGCTGAGGTGGAAGGATCACTTGAGCCTAGAAATTCGAAGTTGCAGTCCAGTGAGCTAGGATTGTACCACTGTACTCTAGCCTGGGTGACAGAGTGAGACCTCATTTCTAAAAAAGAAAAAATTCTTTATGGATGGTGTTTTTTCTTTCTTTCATTACTTAACTATACAGTTCCATTATCCATGGGTTTGTACTGTTTTTGACATGAAATGTGCTATCATTCTATCCTTTGTTTCCCTATGTGTACCCTCTGGCTGCTTAAAATATTTTTCTGATTTGCTTAGGATATGCCTTATGTGATTTTCTTTCTTTCTTATTTTAAAAACCCTTACTATAGCCATGATTCCATGTATTATGACAGGCTGCATTATCTACTCACCTATGTCCATACTTGGCAATGCTTCTAACAGACAACCTGGCTTTGCCAACCCAAGAAAAGGTCTTATCTCTCTGGAATTTAGTTCTTTAGATTTTTGTCCTCACATCTCTCTGAGAACTTTTAAAAGATATAACTGTTTTTACTTGCAGGTTAACCAATGATAATCTGTATCATTTATTAAACCATCCTTTTCCCTCTAAAATTGAAATGTCTTCTTTGTCGTAGTTCTATATATATCTGGACCTATTTCTGTACTCTGTTCTTTTATATTATTTGTTTACTTTTTTTTTTTAAACAGACAGGCTCTTGCTCTGTCACCTTGGCTGAAGTGCAATGGTGTGATCACAGTTCACTGCAACCTTTAACTACTGGGCTCAAGCGATTCTCCTGTCTCAGCCTTATAAGTAGCTAGGACTACAGGCTCACACTACCATGCCTGGCTTTTTAAATTTTTGTAGAAAGAGGGTCTTGCTGTGTTGCCTAGGCTGGTCTCAAAAACAACTGGCCTCAAGTGATCCTCCTCAGCCACTCAAAATGTTGGGATTAAACCACTGTGCTTGGCCTATTATTTCTAATATATTTTGTTTTTCAGTTTCTTTGTAGTAAGTTTAGTATTTCTAATGCAAGTTCCTGTGTACTAGTTTCACTCAATGTTTTGGGCTCTTCATATATATGACTGGTTGGAGTATAAATTGATGGTATTACTTGGGAATAAAAGAAAATTTTGGTCACCATGTCTAGAGTATGTTCACAGTGCTGGGCCCTAGGTAGAAGTGGGTAAAATGGCTTCTTCCTCAGCTACGTGCCACATTTTATTACCTGGGTTGCAGAACATTTCTGCTAGCACCCTGAGGCTGAAAGTTGCTTTTGACTTGCTCTATTCACTTCTAGTCCTCACCATTATCCTGAGCTTGTAGGGCCTGATGCGTTTTCAGCAGAGCTGAATCTTGAACAAATATCATGACATTCATTCTTCTTCACCCTCTTTTACCACTGTAATCTTCTAAGTCTCTGTTTACTTTAAAAACAAAACCTCCCAGACACTAATGTGATGAGATAGGGAAATAGTATTATGTACAAAAAATCCTCTCTTTTGCTTTTGGAAGAAGGGAAAGTGGTTCTCCTCAATAAAAGGTTATTAAAGAAGACGTATGCCCAACCAAAATAGGTTAAAATGAAAGAACTGAGAATACTTAGGATTGGTGAGGATGTGGAGCACCTGGAAATCTCATACATTGCTGGTGGAAGTATTAATATCATTTACTATACTTTTTTGGGGAAATTGTTTGGCATTGTCTCTACTAATCCTTGATATATGTGTATATTGTGTTAACAAGTCTGCTGTTGGGTATAGAAAACAGAAAAGAGTGTGTATATTCATCAGAAGGTGTATACAGTTATGTTTATGATAGCCCTAAACTGGAAACAACACTCATGTCCATCAACAATAAAATGAGTAATAAATTGTGGTATAGTCATACAATGAAATACTACCCATCAGTTCAGAAAGGGAATTATTAATACACATAACAGTGTGGTCAAATCTTACTAATACAACTTTGCTTGAAAGAAGTCAGACACAAGAGATAGCACCATTTATATGATTTTCAAAAACATATCAGACTAATTTATGGTAACAAGCATTAGAATAATACCTTTTGTGCTAGGGATGGTAACTGACTAGAAAGGAGCATGTTTTAATTCTGGAAATGTTTTATATCTTCATCTTGATTATGGTTACATGGGTGTATGTATCTGTGAAAATTAATCAAGGTATAACTGAAGATTTATGCATTTTACTATATATAAATATATATCAATACACATAATTTTAAAAAATTTGTATTTTAATGCATTTCCTTTGACCCCTACCCACAAAAATCTCAATCCTGCCCACTGGGCTGCTTGCTAACTGGAATCACATTGAATTTGCCTCACAAGTTGAGAAAACTTAGACTTTATTGATACTGTACTCTTTCTTTCTTTCTTTCTTTTTGTAATTCAGAACTTGATGCTTATTGGAGTCATTTGTTTTTATATCCTGTAAGTTTTTATAATTTTCCTTATTAAGAATTCTCTTGAATTTATTCTTAGGTATTTTTAGTTGTGAACAGGCTACTCATCTATTTATGGTTCCTAGTTATTACAGTATTAAAAAGTTATTTTGTACATTTATCTTTTGTCAGCCACCTTGCCAAATTTTTCTTTTATTAATCTTGTGAATCCCTTAAATGAGACTGTTAGATTTTCTTATCTGTAGGAATGGAGAAATGTCTTTACTAATACTTTCCTAGTTTTTGCATTAACTAAAAACTTTAAACTATGTTAAACGGTTAGAGGGTTAAACTTGCCTTGTTCTTTGAAGTTGAAATGCTTTAAGTATTTCAATGCCAAATATATTTTAGTCTTTGTCTTTATCTTCTTTAAATAGAGTCCATCTAACCCTAGTTTTCCTAGAAATGTTTTATTGGGATTGGCAGTAGAATTATATCAGGCATCTTTTTGACATCTAGTAATATAATCATTTTATTTTTCTCTTTTGTTGATAAATTCAGGTATCTGATTTCCTAATATTGAGCTATTCTTGCATTCCTGGAAAAAATGCGTTTTGTTATATATGATACGTGCTCTTTTTATGCACTACTAGTGGATTAGGTTTTTTGATACTCAGAAAGTTTATCTGTATGTGTGAGTGAAGTTTGAATATTATTATCTATACTTGCTTAATAAGCATTGGACTTCATGGAATTGGAAAGGTCAGGTTTGTGTTATGCTGTATTGTGAAGAAATCTCTGAAACCTAGTAACTTACCTTTTATTAGCTTTTAAAAGTGGGGGAATCTCTACTTTTATTGGGGTACAGAAAAATAACTTCAGGTAAGTAATTTTCTTGTTTCAAACAGACACACAAACACACAAACTTTTTTGAAAATTTGTTTGCTATAATACTAAAATTTTTTCAAGTTTTCATTTTTATTTTTTTTCCACAGTCCGTGGTGGATGACTGGATTGAATCATATAAACAAGACAGGGACATCGCACTTCTGGATTTAATCAACTTTTTTATCCAGTGTTCAGGATGTCGAGGTACATAATGTTGGAATAAATGATGTACATTGAGCCTATCAGTCCAGCAGTATGACTTTTACTTCACCTCCTGCTAATCATGTATAATTCATCCTAAAATTAACTGCTAATCTTTTTCTGATAGAGAAAATTATTGGTAAATTATTTAAGGATATTCCATTTTTGTTCTGGTTCAGTTTTGTTCCTGTAAAGTAATATATTTCTGTTTATGAAATTTGGGGAAGAAATCTAAAATTTATTCAGTAGCTTTATGAATTGAATTTTTAGATCATAAGCTTTTACAATTTTTACTCACAGTATTTGTACATATGCTGCATGTTAGAAAGTGTGCTAGTTGTTCACATTCATTAGTTTGTATCCTTGCCAGTAATTTGGTCCTTATTTTATAACTATTTGAAGCTCAGTTAATTTGCTTAAGGTACATGAGTCGCAGAATCAGATGTCTTAAGTTTACAATAGTAAGACATTTAAAATGAAATTTTATTTTTATCATTTTAATAGATACTTTTCTCCTAGAATTCATAAATCTTAGGTTAAATTGTACTACATGAGGGAAATTAGTTGTTAAATGATCATTCTCTGCTTTCTAATATAGAAAGAATAGTAAGTCTTTTATTGAGATCACTGATCAAATTGGTTTTTTAAAGACTTGCTTATTTATGTCCCACATACCTCTTACCATATTGACATAGGTAGTTTATTAAATATTTACAGAGCACCTCCCTTGTACCAGATACTGTGCTAGGGTATACAAAGGTTATCAAGGCCATTTCTGCCCCTAGAAAGTATTATGATACATGTAATTTTTTAAAAGAGTCATTATTGTGAGGAACAAAGAAGAAAATGTACAAATAGTTAAGTGCCCAGGGTTATGATAAGAGTAATAAAACTGGTTACTGTTTAACGACTGTTTAGTACCAAGTTACGTGCTTTACGTACATTAGCTCATTTAATCTTTGTTAACAGTCCTATCAGGCAGATGTGATTCTTTATTTTGTAGATCAGAAAACTAAGATTAAGGATTTAGGTAGTTTATTTCAAGTCACACAGTAAGTGCCAAGCTCAAGATTCAGAATCGGGGTATCTTAGCTGTAATCTGTATCTCTAATCACATGACACTATGTTAATAACAGGGAAGGGATGCTGATCCAGCCCATGTTGTGTGAATGTGGAGAGATTGTAAAAAGTACATCCTAGAGAAAGCAGAATCCAAGATGAGATTAAAGATGTGTAAAAGGAAGTTAAAGGAAGGAGAAAGGCAAAAAGGTAACAGATTGTGCAAGAAGGCGTAGAGTTGTATGACTGAATCCTAGAGTGTGGAGACAGGTAGGGAACCTGCAGCCTTGGGTGCCACATGTGGCCCCTAGGTTATTCGAAAGTAAGAGAATTTGTTTACTTTTAAGCCTTAAAAGTAAAAAATAAAAGCCTTGTTTACTTTTTAGCCTTAAAATAGGTGAGGCATGTACTGATTATGTATTTTATATAAATTTTCTCATCTAGCCCTGTTAATGAATAGTCCTGTTGGATTGGGCTTTAATTTTAAAATAACTAGTAGTTTCTTAAGTTTTTCTTTTTGAAATTTATTCCCATGGTTCAGAAAACCAAAAAAATTTACAAGTTATATAATAACGTCTTTACCACTTCTACCTTTCCATCCATCTACACACAGTTAACTGGTCTTAACTAGTTTGTTGTATATCCTCCTTCCTGCCTGCCTATTTAATATCCATACTGATAGTTAGGAACATATATACTATTTCCTTCCTTCCCCAGCTGTCTTATACAGAAAATACTGGTGTATACAGATCTTTCTCCTCCTTTTTTTTTTTTTAAATACAACATCATCCCATTCCTTTTGTATATATAGAATGTATATAAAAGAATTTAACTAGTCTTCTGTTAAAAGATCATTGCATTATTTGTAGTTTTCTATTACAGACAGTATTATAATGAGTAATTTTGTGTATATTGTATTTGCACTTTATGAAAAAATATCTATAGGGAAGTGTATTTGTTGTTACATTAAGTATTGCCCAATTGCCAGCTATGGGAATTGTACTCCCTTTTACTCCCATCAATAATATATTAAAATATGTTTCTTCTTAGCCTTTTCAACAAAGTGTATTTATCAAGCTTTTGGATTAGTTTCATGAATGATTTGAAAATAGTATCAGTGGTTTTTTTTTTTGTTAAAGTGCTGTGAAATTCACATAACATAAAACTAACAATTTTAAATTGTACAATTTAGTGGCTTTCAGTGCATTTATCATGTTGTGCATCTGTTTTAATTTGGCTTGCTATAACAAAGTAGCGTGCACTAGGTGGCTTATAAACAAAAAAAGTTTGTATCTCACGGTTCTGGAGGCTGGAAGTCTGAGATCAGGGTGCCAGAATCACCTGGTTCTGGTGAGGACCCTCTTCTAGATTGTATTCTACAGACTTCTAGTTGTATCCTCACATGGTAAAAAGAAGATGAAAGAGCTGTCTGCCATCTCCCCCACGCCCCCCCTTCTTTTTTGAGGTTTGGTCTCTATATGTTGCCTAGGCTGGACTCAAACTCCTGTACTCAAGCAATCCAAGTAGCTGGGACTTCAGCCATGTGCCGCCATGCCTTGGCTTATGGGGTTTCTTTTATAAAGCCACTGTTTTCATTTATGAGGGCTCCACCCTCAGCACTTAAGTACCTTCCACAGACCCCACCTTTTAATACTGGTGGGGTTAGGATTTCAATATACCAATTTTGGGGGGACACACATTCAGCCCATTGTAGCAACTAGCATCTCTCTCGTGTTACAAAACTTTAAAAAGTACCACAGAAGAATACTCCATACCCATTAAGTAATCACTTCTTACTCTTTTCTTCCCCGATGCCCTGGCAACCACTAATCTGCTTTCTGTCCCTATGGATTTGCCTATTGTGGTCATTTTCTATAAAAGGAGCCATACAATATGTGATTTGTGTCTGACTTCTTTTACTTACCATATGTTTTAGAAGTTCATTTAAAGTTGTAGCATGTGTCAATAGTTCATTCATTTTATAGCTGAATAATATTCCATAGTATGTATGTGTCACAATTTGTTTATTCATCTGTTGATGGACATTTGAGTTGTTTTCAGCTTTTGGCTATTGTGAATGTTGCTACTTTGAGCATTCATAAGCAAGTATCTGTTTGAGTACCTATTCTCAAGTCTTTGAAGTGCAAATCCTTAGGAGTAGAATTCCTGGGTGATACGGTAATTTTGTTTAAACTTTCTGAGGAGCAATCAAACTTTTCCACAGTGCCTGCAGAAGAGTATGAGGGTTCCTATTTTTTCACATCCTCTACAACACTTGTTATTTTACTTTTTAAAAATTGTAAACATCCTATTAGGTGTAAAGTGGTATCATTGTGGTTTTAATTTATGTTTCCCTAATGACTAATGATAGGGAATATTTATCATGTGCATTTTTGCCATTTCTATGTTTTTCGAAGAAATATGCATTCAGGTTCTTTGCTTATTTTAAAATTAGATTATGTATCTTTGTTGGTGAGTTCTAAGAGTTCTTTATATGTTCTGGATGCTAAACCGTATCAAGGATATAACTTGCAACTATTTTCTCCCATTCTCTAGGTTGTCTTTCTACTTTTTTAATGATGTCCTTTGACGTACAAAGGTTTACATTTTATTAGATCCAATATATCTATTATTTCTTTTTTGTTCATGTTTGTTTAAATTTGAGAATCCATTGCCAAATCCAAGGTCACGAAGATTTACCCTTATGTTTCCTTTTAATTGTCTTATAGTTTCAGATTTTATATTTATGCCATTAATCCATAATTAATTCTTTTGTATGTGGGGTGATGTTAGTTTGTATTTCTCCGATGAAAGAGGGTTAAGAACCATTTCTGTTTCTTTTTCTTTGAATTCTCTGTTTCTATCCCTTGCCCATTTTTCTTTTGACTACCTTTATATTGCTCGAAAAGGCATATTTTGACAAAATAGGTCTTAAAACATTTTTCTTAAAGAGGCATAGATGCATACTTTTTTAATATGATTAACAATGAAAGCACACTGTCTTTTCATCAGTAGAATATAATAAAAGTCCTGATATAGATGTAAGTACTTATGAGACGTTAGTAAACATACCTTAAAACATAGGAAAAGAAAACACCTTCACTTATTATAAATAGAAAGTTTGCAAAATAAAACTATATTTAGTTGTCATTTTTTTTCATCGATCAGATTGGCAGAAGTTAAAAATTATGACAGCACTCTGTTGGTGAGGCTGAGGGGAAAAACAGACACGGGTACATTGTTGGCTGGAAAACAAATTGGTACAACTGTTATATAAAGGTATTTGGCCATATCTACCAAAACTACCTTCATGTTTGTCTGTTGACCTAACCATCCTACTTGTGGGATTTTTGCCTTGAAGATATACCTGCAGCAATAAGAAAATAAGTGCACATAGTCAGTGAAACATTATTTTAATTGCAAAATATTGGACACAACCCAAATGCTTATATATAGGAAAGTGATTGAATAAACACAATGGAGTTTTTTTGCCAGTGTAAAAAAGAATGAAGAAGATCCTTGTGAACTGATATAGGGAAATTTCCAGGATATATTTTTAAAGGCAAAATGCAACCTGCAAAAGAGTATCTAAAGTATGCAACTTTTTTGGTAGGAAAAAAGAGAAAATAATGGAGATATACACATGTATCTGCTCATTTGATGGAAAAGAAGTACTGGAAGAGATAAACCATAGAATAATGAGATTGATCACCTATAGAATGTGTGTGTGTGTGTTTGTGTGTGCATCCTCACACATGTGAAGTAGAAAGTTTAGAGGGAATGGAAGTGGAATAATGACACTTAATTTGAATATAGTTTTTGAATAGTCTTGACTTTTGGAGCAATCGTAATATTTCACATCCTCGAAATAAAGAAAAGCAGCAAAGATGGAGGTAAAATTCTAAAATTGAATACAAACAGAACAAATCACCCATACCTTAATAGCACAACCACACTAAAGGTTGTAAAAGTATTAACCAAAGTAAATTTTGAACTCAGTTCTTGAGCTATAAAACTAGTGTGGGGAAAATTTTGCCGGGCGTGGTGGCTCATGCCTGTAATCCTAGCACTCTGGGAGGCTGAGGCGGGTGGATAGCTCAAGGTCAGGAGTTCAAGACCAGCCTGAGCAAGAGCAAGACCCCGTCTCTACTATAAATAGAAAGAAATTAATTGGACAACTAAAAATATATGTAAAA